>APFE030665728.1:0-17414 GCA_000404065.3 Pinus taeda
CCTTATCCCTACCTCACATATCTCTTCCTATCATTCCATCACTCCTCCATCACTTCAATCCTTCACGGTAGATCATCATGTAGCAGTTTAGAGACATCCCGTAGAAACCTCTGAGTATCCTGTAGGATCCCCTGCAAACATCCTGTAGGAGGTCATCCACTCTGTTGCTGAGCTTCTGAACGTGGAAAACCTCTGTGGATGGATGCTAAGGGTCCATAGGAACCTCACCTAGCCTCCCCAACCTGTCCCACGCTTTCCTTCCTTCTCCATCCCATCTATGCAACCAAACCCTAATAAGCACAAAATCGCAATCATTCCACCTGCTTAATGAAAAGTACAAAAACATGTCTTTGATAATGCAAGTAGTTTAGATTCATGCATTTCCACTTATTAGAGGTAGTAGCAGCATTGGTAGAAGTTTTATTCACCTTCATTGCATTATAGGGGTTAGACTAGTTAAATTAGGGTTTCCTAGGTTTACATGCTTTGGTTTACTTTCAGTTCATTTTTGTCAAGTAGACTAGTCTTCTTTGAGCTAGCTTTCGTCCATCATTGATAAAGCTTCTTCTGTGAGCCATAGAAGTTGGCTTGAGCCCTAGAGGACTTGTGCCAGCTGATCAAGTGACAGCTGCGACAAGAGCTAGTACTTGTGCATATAGCACCGTCGCTTCCAAGTTTGTACGAACTACCGGGTTGATAAAATGAGAGACAGGAAGCCCCAGGAGTTGTAGCATTATTGCTACAATACTGGAGCTCACCAGAGATTACATACCTTTATGATCTCATTTGGAAGAGTGAAAGGCTTGTCAAAGTAAAGGAAATTCCTCTTTCGGACCCCAGGAAGAGCTTGTTCAACATCAAGGCTGAAAAGGTTGTAAGTTTCTTCTACTTCAAAGTTAATACAAATAAGTTTTTTTTTTCTCAATAAACTGTTGATTCATGGCTTATTTTATGGATTCCTTGATCACCATAATAGACATGATTTATGATATTTGCTATGCAGGTGCTATTTAATGTTTTCCTATTTGTTATTGCAGGTTCTCAAAGGTAACTCTTTCGAACGATTAAAGGATGACTACTATAAATAAGCATTGGATCTAAAGTAGGGTCTTAACACCTTTATAGTATTTATTTATAAATCGCATATGTCTAAAGAAAGATATATTTGTTTGTCTGTTTGTTGCTAGACTATCTTCTGATACTAGGGAGATTGGTCTTGTATGCAAGATCGTTTTATCCGGCCAACAAATTGGCAACTCCGTTGGGGATATGAATTTGGTTCTTGGTTTTCCTTTGTTTTGACTTCAGAAATTGTTTCGTTTCTGGTTTTTGATTGATGTATGCCGGCTTGGGTAGTTTTTAGAATCTGGATTGTTTTTTGTTTTTGTTTTCGAAGTTTTTAGGGGACCACACTTTCTCTTGATAAACAGTGCGGGCATCTTCGCACTTTTCCTTTAGTAAACAGAGCGGGACCACACCTGTTTCTTCTAAACCCTGCAGACCCTGTAATTTTTTTTGAAAAACCTAAAATATCTTCTTCCGGTTAAGTTTAGGTTTCATTTAGGGTTTTTAATGTCTACCCAGATCTGTATTTTTCCTGTCAAAAATCTCTTGTGAGTGAGTTCCGATGGTTTTTTTTTTTAGATGATTTTCTAGAAGTTTTGCATGCCTGTAGTGGTTTTCACTTGGTCTCTGTAGTGACTCAGAGATCAGAAGCTTGAGAAACCTTAGATTACCCTGGTGTCTTTTTGTCTTCTTGATGAGTCTGACTTGGTTTTGAAATCTATCCTTTGTGAGAAATAGATTAAGTTTTCGCCTTTCAAATCTTTGAACAAACTTTGTTATAAGTTTTGAATTTCATTTTTACAGAAGAAAACATGTCTGGATTTTTTTGATTGGTTTGTTATTCTGAACAAATGAATCCTTAGTTTACTGAACAACTAAGTAAACGTCCTAAAAAAAAAACTGAAGCTTTTATTTAATTAGATTTTTAAAAGTTTTTAGATCTTAAAATTAATTTTTGTAGTTTTGAGTGTTTTTCTAGAACTTGTAGATCTCTTTTGAAGCAAATTGTTTTTTGTAGTTTCGAGTTTTGAAAAGGGAAAGGAATTTATTGTGAGCATTAATTATTAGTCTTGTTTTGAGTTCTTATTGAAAAAGACAAAAAGATTTTCTTTCCATTTCCATGTTGAAAGAAAGAATCGTTTCTTAAAGAATTGCATTCTCGAACTCTTTCTTTTAGCTAGAATTTCATTGAAAGAAAAACGAATTGCTTATCATTTTAGGTGCATTTTTTAGTGTGTTTGGAGTCAAGTCTTCATCACACCATCAAAGTTTCATTTCCATATCTATTGACTTTAAAGAAAACCCATAAAAACAACGCTTAATTTAAAATTGATCTAGTAATCTTTTCTATTTCTAGGGCTCTTATCACCAATATAGCTTAGGCTAGTATCTTGGAGTAGGGAGTAATTAACTCTCCAAGACAGTTAAGACAAACAAGTAGATACATCTTGCGGTAGGAAATAAATTTATTTGTAATTGATACATTCTGGGAATCTTCTCTTAAAGGAGTCAATCACGAGATCATGTCTGAACCTTTGAGACAATCAATTCCGTTTCATTGGGAAAGATAGAAGATTTGCGCGTATTATAAATGGTAAACCTCAGATTAACCATTGTCGAGGAGCTTGGGGTCAATTGTTGGTAAACCTCAGATTGACCATGTCGAGAAGCCTTCAAGGGGATTGAGCTTTATTACTCTGCCCTTGCGTGTAGATTGGATCGTAGACTGTTCCCCCAGTTGTATTTGTTGCTGTTGGTAACCTTAGTGTCCATAAATTTAAGATTATTTCCTAAGGTGACGGTGAAGGAAGGAGCTCACTGTACCTGGAGCAGACGTCAACTAGACTCACTTGGACTCTCTGGGGGGTTCTCTTCACTCAAGATGGTTTTGTGAAGAAACTTGTGCCAGTTTGTTTGATTAAGCAGGTTGTCGGGGTAACTGTTCCAACTGCCCTTTCTGTATTAAACTTCTACTAATTTGGATTTCATCACCAACTAGTGTTTTTAGTATAGGAAGTTACTATTTGTGTGTGGTTTGAACTCTTAGATTTTTTAGGCATGTGATTCAGTTGTTTGTTTCTTTAGAGACTATAGGTGCTTTTATTGAAATTTTCTTTGTTTGCATGTGATTATTTTCATCCTACACCAAGAGGTTATTATCCTTCATCGATCATGTTAACACGGTCGTCTATGTTTCCCAATCACTAAAAACATTTTTATATGGCGGTCCTTCTATTCCTTCGGGGTACCAGTCACTCTCTGGTACTTTTTCTGGAGCAACTCCTTAACCGACTGAACATCAGTTATCACCTGGTAGTAATGGAACTCAAACGTTGAACGCAGAGAAAATCCATATGATGTCTGGTAGTATTCCAAATCCTCAACCTCAAGGTAGTCAGTTACCACCTGGGGGGCAACCCCAAGGTAGTCAGTTACCGCCTGGGGGGCAACCTCAAGGTAGTCAGTTATTACCTGGGGGGCAACCTAAAGGATAGTACATACCTCAAGGTGAACCCCAGACTCAATAGATACCTCAAGGTCAACCCCAGTTTCAATACATACCTCAAGGTCAACCCCAGTTTAAGTACATACCTCAAGGTTATCAACCTCAAGGTCAGTACCCAACTCAAGGTTTCCAACCGCCTTCTGGTCAATCATTTTTTCAAGGAGTTGGAAATGTACCGCTTAATTATCAACCCTACGTTCAACCAGGTTATGGTCCTCCATATGCACAACCTTTTATGGGTCCATACTTTGGAATGAATATGGTGTGGAATCTGTCTCAAAATCAACAGACTATGCAACCTAATGTGCAGTTATCTAATAAACCTGGACAACCTTTGGTTTCTGGTCCAACCCAACAACCTGTCCAACCTACTGTTCAAACCCCTGCACCTGGTTTAGTTCAGTAGCCTGGGCCTAGCTCACCTCAGACTCCGCCTCAAACTGCTGCAACTACTGCAACTTCTGTTCAACCTACCACACCTGTTTCTGGAGTATCTGTAGCTCCAGTTTCTACTATCCCTGCATCAGTGCAAACTCCTCAAGTCTCTGTGCTACAGTTAGGACCTACAGTTCAGACTTCGGTCTAGATGCCTGCAGGACAAGTTGGTCCAAGTACGATTGCCACCAGTCAACCGCAATTCACCTATCAACCGTACCAGGGATAGTATCAATCCGGTCCTATTGTACAAAACCCAGTTTATCAGTATCAACCGTATCCTGGATATACTTATCAACAACCTCAACAACCTTAGTTTGGCCCGGTTAATCCTGGTTTTCCAGGAGGTTATAACATTGCTAATGTAAATCCAATTCCAGGTTATCCTGGATATCCTCCTCCTGGAGTTGGTCTCATTACTCAAGGTTTTCGCGACGCTAACCATCAATTACCATTTATTGTAACTTTGGATTTACCTGATTTGTCGTGCCTTATGAACGATTCGATTTACTATCTTCTGTATTGGCCGCCAATGCCTAATAAGTTGCCCAGTGATATCCCGAAATTCGAGGGTAAGTCGGGAGAGGATCTGTCAAATCACATTATGACTTATCACCTCTGGTGTGCATCTAATTCAATCATTGATGATTCAATTCGATTGCGTATTTTTCAATGAACTCTTATTGGTCTTGCCACCAAATGGTACATTGAGTTACCACGAGGCTCTTTTTATAATTTCAATCAGTTAGCCACTGCTTTCTTAACTCATTTTCAATTGCCTGTCAGATACGACAATGGCACGAAACTGTTAACTTCACTGAAACAATCCACGTCCACATATATTTCTGATCATATTCATGAATGGCGACGTAGAAGGCGTTTAGTGAAAGTTTTCATTCCGGATCAAATTTTAGCATAATGGTTTATTAAATCATTGTTACCTAAAATCAATGAAGATGTAGCTAAGGGAGGAGTTGTCACTGAAGAGCAAGTCATTGCTTAGGCTCAGTACGTTGACCTCGTCTATACGCAGTCAGGTACTTTACATGAAAAAATCCCTGATCTTCCAAAACACGGTCAAATAACTACAGCTCCTTCAGGGTCTCATGCTGCTGATGGTATGATTGGTTCAGTTAGTACTAAAAGTAAGAAGAAATCTTCAAATAATTATTCTCCTACAATAACTTTACCTGATTCCCCAAAAGGAGATTCTTCCGCTGAAGTTTCTGCCGACGTTCATGTCGTAGATTCATTTATGACCAAATCACAATCTGGTAGTAAAGAGAAGGGGAAGAAGAAAAACAAACAAAATTCAAAAGATAAAACGGATAAAAATGAATCTACTAACGAAAAACAAAAACCTCACTATCCTTGTTTCATTTGCGACGAGGATCATTTTACCAAAAAATGCCCACATCGAGTAGAGTTTTCAAAATTCGTTAAAGGTTCTCAAACACCTGCTATCTTGAAGGATCCTCTTCCTACTCAAGATAGTAAGATGGTTGCTTCTTCCTCGAATGCCTTTGAAGAACCCATTATGATGATGTCTCATGTCAGGATTGCGACACGATCGCAATATTATGGTAGTAAAAATCCTGTTAATGGTAAAGAAGCAGAATCTTCTAATTCAAACACATCAACTACACCTCCTCCTGGTTCTGATCCGCTACAAATCGAGAAACCCAACCCTAATTTAGTAATCAAATCGCCTGCTAAAGGTATATTTCGGAAATCAACTTTCAATCCACATGCGAGAGCTGCTCAGAATTATAACATTGTTGAAGACTTAGCTATTTCCCCTTCAGCAATGTCGGCTTTGGAAGTGCTGCAATCATGCCCAACATAGTGTAAATTACTATTATCTGCTATAGGAGCTGTCGATATTCAGGATTCGAACCTAATAATATTCGATTTAGAGAATAGTACACCTCGCCTACCTCATCAAATGGCTTTCCAGATTCTAGTTTTAGTCAAAAACAGACCTTGCTTTCAGACTGTGATTGATGAAGGGGCTTCTAAGTGTATTATGTCGATCCAGTGTTAGAGATCGTTTGGTTCTACCACACTCAATAAGTCTCTGATAATTCTAAAGGCTTTTGATGGCCGAGGGTTCCATCCTTTTGGTATTTTGTAGGATTTACCTATAGGGGTCGAAGGTAAAACCGTAAATCTAGATGTTGAAGTGGTTGATGCCCCTCTAGATTACAACCTTCTCCTGGGTCGCAGTTGGTCTTATGCTATGACTACTATTGTTTCATCGGTCTTTCGGCTTATCAAGTTTCCTCATAACAGAAAGATCATTAAGATAGACCAGCTGACTTATTTCTCAACCGACCCAACCTCTACAGATAGTATTCAGCACGTCGGTAAAATGACTATCCCTTACAAGGATGTTGGCGTAGGTTTGATCAAAGATTCTGGTTTATTGGGAACTTTTTTCTTCCCTCCTCCTAACATATTGCCTTCTATTTCAAATAGTCATATGATTTCATCGAATACTGTTACTTTTGATGATCCTCGGATCATACCTTCCGATTCTGAGGTGGATTCATTTGATGGCGTGATGCCTTTGAGTCCCTTTGAATTGCATATCAGGCTGTACAGTCGTTTTCTGATTCCTGATCAAGCTCGAGGATAGTTTGTTCCTGTGTCAACCTCGTTAAAAAATGAAACTGGGTGTGTCGAGGATAGTTTGTCCCTATGTCAACCTCGTTAAAAAATGAAACTAGATGTCTCGAGGATAGTTTGTTCCTGTGTCAACCTTGTTAAAAAATGAAACCGGGTGTCTGGAGCATAGTTCCTTGTCTTGTGTCAAGCTCGTTAAAAAATGAAAAAAGGGTTATGAGGATAGTTCTTTTATTGTGTCAACCTCATTAAAAAATGAAACAACTCCCTTTCCAAATCGAGTCTTTGAGTCTTTCCAAGATCTCGAAAGTGAACTTTCATTCCATCCACCTCGTTGAATGCAATGAAGCTTGGGGGGCATGTACCTCAATTTGAGTCATTATGCTGGGGGCATGTCGACTTATAACAAGCAAAGTTTTTCATTTCAAGCTTGTGTAAACATGAAACCGAATCCAAGCAGAGTTCTCCATGGTTCAAGCTTGTGTAAAAATGAACCTATACCCGATTTACATCTCGTGATCACCATTTTTATTCGCTAAATTCTGCTAGATGAGCCTTGGTTGTTTTCATTCCATCGCCACCATCTCTTTGGCTGATCATATGATTTCACTTGGTTGTTTTTCCTTTCCTGAGGGACTGCAACGATGAGTGGTTTCATTAGCCAGCCTCTTAACCATTACATGTTTTGAAAAGTTCCACCATTGCAGGAACCAGTTGCTACCTTTTGTACTGCTCATTCCTCTAGGATGAGTCTTCTTTAAGATCTTTTTTGACTCGTAAAATATGAAAAGATTTCCGAGTTTTCCCCTTTTAACTCGTTAAACAGAATAAAAGGTAGTCCACTTATAGCTCTTTTCTGACCATATAAACATGAAAAGATCGCCAAAATTTTGTTGTTTCAAGTTCAATACTAGTTATGAAATGACGTGTCTTCGATCACTTTTTTACTTTTTCGGATCAGAGCCACTAATTATGAAAAGTACTCCTTGATCGTAATGGTCAAGCGGTTCTCTCGAGTATTATATTATACTTTTTAGGCTCAAGGGACACAAATTTATGAAAAAGGACCCCCCCTGGAGTTTTCTTTTCCGTGTCTTTTTAAAACTCTCTAAACATGAAAAATACTTTGAGTTTTACCTATGTCGGAATTGTTAAACCTTGATGACATTGGACTCGTCACCATGACGAGACTAGAGTCCTCTTTAAACCCTTTTCAGACTCGTTAAAAATGAAAATATTGTTAAGCGCTTGTCTTTTCCAGCTCGTTAAAGTATTGGAAATGCCATCCCTCCTGTATTACTTTATCCTTTTTCGGATCGGAGGGATTATTTTACGAAAAAGTACCCCCATGGAGTTTTCTTAAGTTTTTCTTCTGACTCCCTAAAATTGAAAAACATCGAGTTTTTCCTATACTGGACTAGTTAAAATTTAACAGTAAAGGACCTGGTTAATTTTAAACAGGAACGAACCACTCCTTCTTAGGGTTCGAATTTTAAACTAAGTTGGACTCATCCGAAGGATGAGCTTATAAACAAGCAAATGTTATCCTCCTCCAGCTTGTAAAACATAAAGAGGTACTTGCCAGAAATGGTGGGGGAAAAGAGAGAAAAATGAACCTGTTTGTTACACTTTGTTTTTTTTTAGAAAAGCCGTTAACCAATCTTGAACATGACACTTTTTGTTCACCTGGATTGGGAAATCCTTTGCCTAACAGTTAACCAAACCACATTGAAAGTCTTCAGCTGGTTTCTGGGTATTAGCTTTGGATCAATTGTCACCAAACCATCTGCAGTGTCATTATGTGTTCAAGAGAACAGTTCAAACAAACCATTCATCTGCAAGATATATGTCATCCATTTTCGACCATCCCTGAGTTAGTCCTTGCCAATATATTTCTTCAAAACTTGATCTATGATTTCGTGATGTGGGCTTGTCTACGATGGATCGCTTTCTATCGACTTCAACTCATTATCTAGGAAGTTGATTTAGAAATTGTCAGTACCTTGAAATCTGCATGCCCTAATGGTAGGTTTCTCACCTTCGACGATAGGTTGCATCATTGACCTTCGATCGAATGATTCTATGAAATGTTCGACTTCAGCTCATTTATTCACATTTCATGGGTTGCACTGGGTACTTTGAGAGCCATTGACATTACTGGTGGTTTCTCTCACACTTATTAACAATCCACATCATTGGCTGGTAATCAAGTGGTTTCTACCATGTTCTACTTCGACACATTCATCCACATGGATAGAATCGTACTAGTTTGGGAAGCAGAAATCAAGATCCTGGATCTAGTTTCTACCATCGAGGCTGCGAGGAATTTTTTTATTCATTATATAGTGGACTATTCATAAATAGATGGCTTCATCCATACTGTATCTACATATGTCTATACTCTTGATGTATTACAAAATCATTCCTGTATCAGGACAGTTTAATCAGTTTTCTAGTTAGTTTTGATCTGAGTATGGGAATGCTTACCTCAGCGATGATATGTCTACATATATATATTTTGCATTCAATGTTTTTATAGGTTCCGACTTGGGTGTCCACAGGATGATCCTTGAAATGATAAAGTACTTCACTCTTCATAAATGACAGACTCTATCTTCATCTATTACAGAATTTGCACTTTAGGGGGCAATTTGTTGCACTAAAAATTGCCACCTTGACTTTCTGTTATCTGTGTGAGTTTGATATCACTCATACTTTCCCCCTTCGTAAGTATGAAACACCAGTTCCTCATATCAAGAATTAAAAGTAAGAGAAAATCCATCAAAGTCTTTAAAACTCTGGTTCTGTGCTTTCTCTTTGTATTACCTATGGTCCTGCACCTAATGGTCAAGTCTCCTGCGCACCCGACGGCTCTGTCTCTGTGTTAAAGGTGCGGACCCCTGTAAAAGTTAAAAAGGCATGAGTATATTCTAAAAAACTCACTTTCAGTCATTTCTGGAAGCTTCTGGAAGGAATCTTGAGGTGGCAAGTTCACTCTCTTAAGGTTCATGCATCCCATACCTTAAGGAGCTAACCCCTTGATGTGAGGAACTTATCCCTTTGAAGGAGGATTCTATCCCTTCATAGATGGACCTGTAACCTCCTCCTCTACACTATAAAAAGAAGCATTGGGCTGGTCATTGGGGAGGTTAGAAGCTGAATATTTTTGAGGTGAAATGCTGTTGGAACTTAGTCTTCTTAATTGAGTTTTTATGAGGAGAGATTACATACCTCCATGATCTCATTTGGACAAGTGCAAGGCTTGTCAAAGTAAAGGAAATTCCTGTCTTGGACCCCGGGAAGAGCTTGTTCAACATCAAGGCTGAAAAGGTTGTAAGTTTCTTCTACTTCAAAGTTAATACAAATAAGTTTGTTTTTCTCAATAAGTTGTTGATTCATGGCTTATTTTATGGATTCCTTGATCACCATAATAGACATGATTTATGATATTTGCTATGCAGGTGCTATTTAATGTTTGCCTGTTTGTGATTGCAGGTTCTCAAAGGTAACTCTTTCGAACGATTGAAGGATGACTACTACAAACAAGCATTGGATCTAAGGTAGGGTCTTAACACCTTTATAGTATTTATTTATAAATCCATATGTCTAAAGAAAGATATATTTGTTTGTCTGTTTGTTTGAAAGATATATAGTCGTAAATGCAACAATAATGAATTGGGCTCAAATCTTGTCTGATAATTTGCCGAACGCTATTATGGAGTATAGGAGAAAGAGGAGTATCTCTTCAAGGGTTTGTCCTCCATTTTTCATGAGTGCCTATATAATGGACGCAATGTATTTTGGCTCCAAATTTCCTATCATGGGATGGAAGTGGACTGTGCAAGACCCGCTTCCTATCCATATATATCATAAGAGTACGTGGGAGTCTCAGTTTCACCCCCATTTCTTCAAAATTTGTCAAGGAGTTATGTTGCCTATCCATAAACAAGTCTACAACAGAAATGCCCCTAGGTTTTATAGAGAAGCCGAAGTAGATATCCTACCTGTAGCCATATGTTTTGGGGAGGAGACATTTACATATATCAGAGTATTTGAGAACAATGTTTCACCGGATGTCCTCCCATACTATGTCCCCGACAAGCTAATGGCCAGGGAGATAACCTACCAAACAGTAAAGGAAGGTGGGTTGAGAAAAGGATTGAAGGAACAAAAAAAGGAAATTTAGCCTACATTTCTATTGCAATGTGGTGCGTTTGCACTACACGTTTTTGGAAATGCATCCAAAGAAGTAGAGATTATGAAATCTTTGAAATTTACTACATTCCCAGAAAGATAGTATGACCCAAATGGCACTACAAAATACTTCACTACTATGGTGAAAGTGAAACCATTCACCCATGAGGAAGATGTCTTCGATGACCTCTTCCTACAAAAGGAGACATTTTCAGAAGTGACGTATATGGAATCACTACTTTATGCCCTAGATGATCTTGAATAATTCCATGAATATAAGTAGAAGATATTATTAAAAGTCCCATTGAACTTGCTACAGATTGAACCAATAATGGAGCCAACTCCCAGTGTAATCTTAGAGGAAAGATCTAGAGGAAATTCCAAAGAAGATTCCAAAGGAGATTCCCAGGAGAAGTCTACTCGTGAGTCGAAGCACTCAAAGTAGTAGTCTCAAAATGGGGGCAATGAAAACAAAGAGTTCAAAAGGGGCACAACCGAAACTACAGAGAAAGCAACCAAGAAAACCTCGGCAAAGAAGCAAGCTGAAATTTACTCTACTTCCACTTAGTCGGAAAAACCCCCAGTTGTTGATTTAGAAAAAGAATGGGAGCATTTTCATAAGAAGCTCCATACAGAGGAACAAACATCTGAGATACAGACTCCACAACACAAATCAGCTCAAGAAATTACAGTGGAGAAAAATGTAAACACTCAGGATGTGGAGCTCATTCCTGCCACCCCCACTTCTGAAATTATTTTGAGAATTGAGGAAATTCCTCCATTAGATGTGTTTTATAGCCCTACCCACAAAGTTGTCGTAAAAAGACAAATGAACAAAAGAAAGTTAGATGCTGCAACTATTACCACTCTCGTCAATGAACCAATGGACATTGTCTGGAAAGATTCACCCATGGACCATCTGAAAACCTTACGAGACCGTCACAATTTGCAGGAGCCTATGCCACGACAACTATTGATAAAGCGAAAAAAGTCCAAATTCTTCTTAGAGAAAAGGAACAAAAAATTCTGATGTTGTAACAACAATTATAGCAAGGAAAATCTAACCAACAAGCAGAGTTATAAATAGCCAAGCTTCAACGGGAGTTTGAACAGATGCAAATACAACATCAAGCCAACCTGGCCGAAAAATATGCGCAGATTCAAGCTATGATAGATAAGTATAAAGACAGTCTGCAAATCGATCAGTTCGTAAAAGAAGCACTCAACCTTAACTCCCAACTAATGCAGCAAAAGGAAGTTCTATGCTAGAAAATATAGCAAATAAGTCTTTATTGCGAGATCAGTGATAAGCTAACAAGCCAAGTCATCGGCATGAGGCTTGAGAATGACGAAATCCATCAAAGGATTTTTGACTTTACCACCTAGCAAGAATCAGAAGATGGGAGGAAGTCTGATTTTCCAAAACTAGAGGAATCACATAAGGAAATTCTGTTTGTAGAGAGGTATTATCGACTCAAACAAGTAGAAAGGGAAACAACGGTCGTGACAGTAGCAACAAACAACATCATTGAAGCCATAAACAAAAATCTACATGGCACCAACCTGGTTGCAGAATCTATACC
This sequence comes from Pinus taeda, assembly GCA_000404065.3. Lineage (NCBI taxonomy): Eukaryota > Viridiplantae > Streptophyta > Pinopsida > Pinales > Pinaceae > Pinus > Pinus taeda. The sequence goes on from APFE030665728.1 coordinate 12,409, forward strand.
AGGATTTCTTCCAAATGCCAAACAACTAGAACAACAATGGAGATAGGCGACAAAGGAAAGGGAGGAGGTGATCAGACAAATGAGAAAGCTAAACTGGGAAGCATACTGACAATACTTAGTCAAACCATATAGCCAGTGGATGACCTTGTTATGCTTAACAACCACCACACAAAAAATGGTGCCAGCAATGACGGACGCTATATTTACTGGACAGTTGAAATCTGCGATCAGCCAACCGACACAACTCAAACAAATGACAAATATCTGCGATCTTAAGGATCAAATGCAAAGGAGTTAGTCATTTTATTTTATTTCTATTTTAGTTTTTTTTAGCATAATCTGAGGAAGGTCGTTTAAACCTCCTCAACTATTTTTTTTAATAATCTATTTTAGGACCTATAGTGTAGTGTTTAAACCCCTCTCATGCATTTAGAGAGGGGTCCAGAAATTTTATCAAAAAAATTATTCAAAACATGCACTTCTATACCTTTGAGGAGGTTCTGATGGAATGAATGTAGCAGGGTCTATTTTCTTTTGAATATCTGGCATGCCCTACTGAAATTGCACTTTTGTACTCTTCGATGATGTTGGATTGATTGGTATTAGGTCGATATTGCTGAAACACTTGAGCATAACTTATCATATGTGGTACTTTTATCTTGTGACTCTGTTTTATTGATGTGTTAGGCAATAGCTTTTCTTCAAATTGTTTTATGTATGAAAGTTTGAATTTCGGTTAGCATTATTGCACTTTTCTATGGTGTTAGCTTTAACTTTATGCTGAATATATGAACTATTCTATATGCGACATATCTTTCACAATCATTTTGGCTAACTATTTATCCAAAACAATTATTGTTAAACGATTTCACTTCTTATTGTAGTTGAATGATCTTTATTACCAATTGCTATAGGACATTATTGTATATCACATACTTTACTTTATTCCCGGGCATAGTTATAATTTAATAGTGTTCAAACTAGGATATATGCATTTGTTTAATAGTTTAGATTAGATCACACTTAGCTTAATCATTCCCCCTGTTACATCATATATCACCCCATCAACATTATCAAAACCTCTTTCGGGAAACTAGTCCCATTATCCCCAGTCAGAGCCAGTACACCAAACGGAAAAGGAGCTGCTAACCAAGGTCCGGACCGTGTGTTTTCCCCCATGTTGTAGCAACAATTTTCATGGATTCAACATTTTGGTGCTAGAATGAGGGCCTAACTATTAATAACAAGTAAATTCAAACCAACAGGCCATTCTAAGAGTAAAACTCCCTCACCCTCACCTCCAACTTCTCGATCACATTCCAAAGAAACCCTTAGAATCCACTAATGAAATTCCAAAGAAGCCAAATCATTCTTCTTCTACAGAAACCCTTGAAATCCAATCTTTTATTTAGAAGTTACAGGGGATTTCGATATCTCAAGAAGAATCTGAGTTATCCCAAGATAATGTTACTTCTCAGTTTCCCTCATCTCAAAGGTTAAATAGAGCACAAAGTGAAAAGTTTGGGATACCCCCATTCGAATTCCCTCTACCAAACCATAAGAGAGCTAAGAAGACACCATTTGAATCCCATAGTGAGGTTCTTTCATCATCACCTCAATCATCCTCATTCATTCCATCTATTTCATCACAACATCAATCACCCACCTCATAGCTCAAGATTGTGATTTACACAAGTACTGGAGAACAAGCCTCCTCTACCCAATCAATTTCAACCACTGGAAAATCTTCCTCTACGCAGATACCAACGATGGCTCAAAACCCTCCAAGGCCATTGATAAATCCAGGAGCTGAACGGATGGTAGGGCCTTTACATCAATTTGCAACCCATCCCGAAAAGTGTCTACCAAAGTTCAATCCTGATAATGGCCTACTAGCTGAGGAACACATAAACAATTTTATGTTGTCCATTAACCTAAATGAAGTAGTAGAAGAAGATGCAGTTTTAAGATTATTTCCTTATACCTTACAAGGATCAACATGATCATGGTACTTTTCATTACCATCAGGTTCTATTAATAGTTGGGATGCCTTTCAAGAGCAGTTCCTAACCAAATTTGGAGATGATAGATCCACGACTACCCTCCTCAATGATCTCTCCAATTTGAAAGCCAAACCTAAAGAGTCGATCAAAGACTTCAATTCTCATTTTAATAAGTTATTGAATAAAATACCAACAACATCCAAGCCTAGCGATGAAGTCCAAAATGAATGGTACATTTTTGCTCTCCCTTCAAACACATCTATTTTCGTCGATAGAGCTGCCAAACCAACTTTGGCATAAAACATGAAAGAAGCAATAGCTATAGAAAAACGAATTCTAGCCTTAGGTAATGAAAATTCTTTAGAAGAACGGAAATCCAAGAAAATTACTTTTAGGGATGAATCCAAGAAAAAACCACCTAAATATCCTTTTGATCTTGAAGGTTTACAAAAAGTCCTCAAAACCATGTCTAATGAAATGGTTGATATCAAGAAACAAGTAGCGGAGACTTCCTCAAAGAAATCTTTCAGACCATATAAAAGGGGTCCCTATGTTGATCCTAAGCCTCCAAGCACTATATCAAATGTTAAATCAGATGTGGAGGAAGATGAAGTCTCAACAACTGAAGAACAAACAAATGATGAAGAAGTGGTCGAATTACAAGGAATGTGGGATTTTATCCTTCCCAATGAAGATACACAAGAAGCACTACCTGTTGCAACCTGGAGTAGAAGCCCTGTTGATTTACCACAAACAAATCTAAAGCATAAGGTATCAACTCTGGATCCCAAGGACAAAACAACAGGTAAGAAATCTTCAACTAAATCTACTCAAACTACTCCTTCTCAATCAAATTCTTCACCTCCAGCTAAAACCCTGATAGTATCCAATGAAATGGAATATAACATTGTGGATGATATGAAAAAGACTAAGGAAAACATTACCTTTCATGTGCTTAGCAAGTTGAAACATCATCAGAAGCTACTGCTCAAAGAACTCAAAGCAGTCCCTACTTTGCCTCTTCCTGTTGCTGTAGTCTTGCAAGATACCCAAGAAATGGAAAGGCCCCCTAACACCTCACTAGATAGAATCGATACTACCAATATTGCTCTAATCGGAGGAAGATCTAAATCCCATACTGCTCGATTTGTGTTGAATTTTGAAATTTTCAATAAAAATCTACACAATTGTTTAGTTGACTCTGGAGCCTCATCTAACATTTTACCAAGAACAATTTGTGCGAAATTGAATGTTTAGCCTCAAAAATATGTTGTGCACATTGTGCAGTTAGACCAATCCCAAGTCAAATTTATAGGGAAACTTAATCAAGTTACCATTATACTTTCATCAAACCCTAAAGTGTGTCAAGTCATTGACATTCTTGTAGCTGATATTCTCGAGTTCTACGACTTAATCCTTAGTAGAGATTGGTCAGAAAAGCTCCATGGTTATTTTGCAACTGACTGGTCTCACTTGTGGCTTCAATATAATGGCAAGCCAAATCAAATAAGGGTTGATCCAAAAAAACATCAAAAGTATATTGTTATAGAACTAGAAGGAGAGAATGAACCAGCTGCGTATAGCAGCAACATCATCGGAAACTACTCAGTCGAATCATTTCTAGGAAATTTCAATGCAAATACTACACCTTTCTTGGAAAATTTTGTTGTATCGCAAGTTGAAATTTTTTCTCAAACAGATACTTCTAAGTGTATAAATTTTGTAGATAAACCTGTAGTTAGCTCTTTATTTTGGATTTTTTTTTTTACGGATCTAAATCCAACGATGAAGCATGAGTAGGATGCATATTAGTTAGCTCGGAAGGGGAAAAACTATGTTAGCATGCAGACTTGAATTTGATTGCACAAACAACACTACTGAATATGAAGCATTAGTTTAAGGCTTGTATAAAGCCATTGACCTTAATATCAAACACCTTCAAGTGTTTGGAGATTCAGAAATTGTGATAAAACAGGTAAGAAATACTATACACTATTTGTCTGGACATTTGAAACATTATCAATCATTAGTCCAAGACGTTATTTTTCACTTTACAACATTTAATATTTTCCATATCCTAAGACTCCAAAATGAAAGCGCTGATCTTTTGGTTAATGTGGCTTCCAAGCTCATTCCACCAGGAGATTACAGTCCTGATCTCTTTTCTATTGAATTGATTTTTAGGCCTTCTATTCTCGACAATGGCACCAATTGGCGAGTCTTTAATAATGATCCAGATATCATAAGATTTTTTACATCAGAAGGCTCTTATGATGACCAGATAATTAATGAAGATCAACATGACAACCATCTTAAACAAGAAGCAACTATCAATTCCATAACTAAGTCTGTGATTAAGATGGAAGCTTTATATGACCTTAAGGACAGATTCAAAAGACCCACCAACTCAAAACTTCAGAGTTCAACTTTGAGGTTTGAATTTGTTAATCTTGGAATTGACCTTAAACCTCAAAATATCAATCTAGGCCTTGGTCTTACGTCAGATGAAAAATCAACCTTCATACATTTGTTGAAGAAATACAAGAACGTCTTTGCGTGGAACTATGAAGATGTTAAAACATATGACACTTCCATAATTCAACATACCATCCCCATGACATCTGATGAAAAGCCTGTGCAACAGAAATTGAGAAAGATCCATCCCAATTTAGAAAATCAAATTAAACCTGAATTAAATAAATTTGTTGAAAGCCAAGATTATTTTGCTTGTCAGACGTTCCAGTGTAGAAAATATGCAGATTAACCCGATAATGCAATATAAATCAAAGCAGAATACTATAGCCTACTTCTACTATCAATTTGTTGGAAGCTTAAAGATCGAGCTGAACAATATAACCAGAAGAAAAAGAATCAATGGCACAATACACATGAAAATACTTTGGGGAAAGTCTCAGACAAAAACCTCACACTATTGTATTATCATACATGGTGGAAATACATAGGAATTATACAAAGCCTTAGCTCTCACAGCTAGCCAGCTCT
>APFE030665728.1:17424-28510 GCA_000404065.3 Pinus taeda
CTATTGTATTATCATACATGGTGGAAATACATAGGAATTATACAAAGCCTTAGCTCTCACAGCTAGCCAGCTCTCAGTACAATCCTCACAGATGCTCACAGGAAATCTTGGCTTCTCTCCAACCTTCCTGTCTACCCTCCAAGCTCCTATTTCCTTGCACTGTTCCTTGTGGATGATTAGCCTTCAAAACTACGTAATCCTCAAGGATGAATCCTTGACTGCATGCATGAGTTTTCTCCATGAGAAAACACATGCAACTGATAGTACACCGTCCTTGAACATTAATCTCAACTAGGTCTTTCTCATAATAGACATGCATGAGTTTCCGATGAGGGAATCTTCAGTTAACTGGAGTAGCACTAGTTGAGTGCATTAATGAATCAACTGACTTTTAACTCACTATTAGTTCTTCAAACAGTTTGGAACTAATTTAATTAGACTTAACTCAGTAAACTGAGTTAACTAATTAAAACTCAAATATAACTCAATGTTATCTCCTTAATTTAAGGGATAACTCTTGCATGACTTTAGAAAGACTTCTAACTTGAATTTCTCCAACTAATTAATTTAAAATAAATAAATTAATTATTTCCAATTAGCTGTTAAGACTAAATTCGATTTTAATTCATAATTTAATTCAAGGACAAATTAAATTGGAATATTCTTGTTGCCATATTTCAACATCCAGGTGCGTCTCCAACCTTGTCTCAGTAAAAAAAAAGTATGGTGATATTCGAATATGTATAGACTTTCACAATCTCAACAAAGCTTGTTAGAAGGACAACTTTCCTTTGCCTCCTATGGAACAGATATTTCAATCAGTGGTAGGCTCATAACTAATGTCTTTCCTGGATGGGTTTTCAGGTTATAATCAGATTCTAGTAGATCCAGATGATTGGCTAAAGACTACATTTAGAACCAAATGCGGCACCTATGTCTATCAGAAGATGTCATTTGGATTAATCAATGTTGGTGCAACATTTCAAAGAGCCATGGGCATAGATTTCAAAGGTTTGGTAAACAAATGAGTGTTAATATATTTAGATGATATAACTGTATACTCCAAAAAGCGTAGTAATCATCTGAAAGATTTAAAACAAATCTTTGAGCGTTGTCAGAGGTACAAAATTTCTCGTAATCCCAAGAAATATTTCTTTGCATTAAGTGAAGGAAAACTCATTAGATTCATTGTACCCAAAGAAGGGATTCACATTAACCCTGATAGAATAAGAGAAATTTCTGAAATTCCTTTACCTCATAACAAAAAATCTATGCAATCTTTCCTAGGTCAGATAAATTTTGTCAAAAGATTTGTCCTTGACTTTTTGCGAATTGTTTTACCTCTTCAATCCATGGTTAAGAAAAATTCTCTTTTTAAATTGGGACATATAGAGCATGAAGCCTTTAATCTAATTAAACAAGCAATCATAAATGCTCCCACTTTAGAAACTCCAAAATTTTCTAATCATTTCATTTTATATACTTTTGCTTCTGAGAAATCATATCCAACTATATTAACAAAGGGCAATGATGATAAAGCCGAAGCACCAATTTCTTTCTTTAGCTCCAATTTACAGGGGGCTGAATTGAACTATTCAGATGTTGAAAAAAAAACTTTTGCTGTTTTCAAATCAATAAAACATTTCATACCCTTTCTCCTCAAAACCCACACCAAGGTAGTAGTCCCATTCTCAACAGTAAGAAATTTATTAATACAAAGGGATTTGGGCGAGAAGAGGGAAAATCAGGTAACAACACTACAAGAATATGACATTGAAATCAGACCAACTAAAATTGTAAAAGGTCAAGGTTTTTGAAGAATGTTAGCAGGAGCATCCAACTTATCAGCGCTACAAGATTCAAGTGATGATATACAAGTATATGAGGTAAGCCTTAATGACACTGAATCCAGATATACTGATATCATCTTTTATTTAAGAAGTGGGTATGCTCCTACACAACTAAGTTACAAAAGAAAAAGGGCTTTAAGGCTAAAAGCTAGACAATAGAAAATCATCAATAATGTGTTGTTTAGAATCAATTATGATTCTGTTTTTCTTAGATGTCTTGAAAAATCTGAGGCAAAAAAGGTTTTGTAGGAACTCCATGATGGACCAGCTGGCAAACATTTTGGAGGGGACACAACTGCACATAAAATCCTTCATGTTCTCTATTATTGGCCAACCTTATTTAAAGATACACACCGTTATGTAAGGAAATGTAAAGTTTGTCAAACGACTGCTGGGAGGTAGAGGAAACCCACATTACCATTGGAACTAGTCAAAATTGAAAAGCCGTTTGAACAATGGGGATTGGACATAATAGGTGAGATCGTTCCTCACTCCTCTAAGTAGCATAGATATATCCTTACAACAACTGATTACTTCACGAAATGGGTGGAAGCCATTCCACTTAAGGTAGCCAATTCTGAAATCATTGAATTCATCGATCAATTTATTATTACTAGATTTGGTTTGCCATCTGCCCTTATGTTTGATAATGCATCTTATTTTTCAGGCAATGCTATGACAAAATTTTCTCTTAAAATAGGTTTTGAACTCAAATACTCTGCTAACTATTATCCACAAGGAAATGGCTTAGCCGAATCTACAAACAAAAATCTCATAAGGATTATTAAACGAACCGTTGATCAAAGTCAGAAAAACTGGCATAAGTCTTTAATATTTTCTCTATGGGCAAATCGAATAACACAGAAGGCCTCCATAGGCACTTCTCCTAATTTGGTCTATGGGAAAGAATTTGTCCTCCCTACAAATGTAGCTATTCCTTCTCTTGCCCTAGTTCAATTTATTGAAGAAACTCTTTCCTCTTCTATGCAAGTGAGACAATTACAAATCCTTAAGCTCGAAGAAGAAAGGGAAAAGGAAAAAATTACACACACACATTATCAATAATTAGTCAAAGCTTCCTTTGATGCAAATTCTATAAGTTCAAAATCCTTTTAGCTCGGAGACTTGGTATTGAAATGGGATAAAGCACATGAGGAAAAAGGTAAGCATACCAAGTTCCAACGAATGTGGCTTGGGCCATTTCAGATTGTGGAACAAATAGACCCATCAACCTTTTTATTGTAAAATTTATCAGGCAAGAGAGAATCTCTACCTGTTAATGGGTAGATCCTAAAGAAATATTTTTCATAGAAGATAACCTCTTCTATTCCTTGTATATTATTGCCATTACTTTTTAGGAAAAATAAAGTTGAGTAGCATTTACTTTCGTCTTTACAAATAATAGTCTCTTTTATATTTTGACTTTTTACTTATATAAGTAGATATTGTTAAGAAGATGATTTTTGCATTTGAAACATGGGTTAAGTTCTATTACTATGAAATTGATTGTTCTCTGCCGAAATTATTTTTCCTTTGCTAAACCTCAGCTTTATAAATAAACCTTTTCTCTACCATCAGTAAAGAAAAGTCTTTGTAACAAAGCAAAGTCTCTCTATAGAAAAGCATCTTTAAACTCTACAATTGTCATCCAGAAAATTTTAAGGAGTCAATGATTCTCCCCATTTGGTAAGCTTTCATTTTTTAGAGTGTAATTCTAAAATATGCTTAAACTTAAAGGATAAGAGGTCTCATTAAGAGCCGACTTACCATGATCAGAGGGAAATAACTAGCTGACATTACCAATACTGCATATCAAAACAGGGTAATGGCTTGAGATTGTATCAATCAAAAGACAAGAGGTCTCATCAAGAGCCAGCTTGTTCAATTGAGTTATAATCAGTGAATGGCATTATCAATTTTGGTCACCAAACCAAGACAATGGAATTTTGTTGGCTTGTTGGGGCTTGACCCAGGTTCGAAGGTGATTTAGCCAAACAAATCCTGGTACTACTGGCCATTTCGGCAATAGTCCACGGAGTGTGGACTGAGGTCTCACCTAAAGTAGTATGGGAGGATGCTAGAACCAGGTTTTTGCACCCTGGAGATGTCTGATGGTTTCTAGTGGTCCGCGGTTGCGCATGTTGCTATGCGCACTTTCCTGTACCTCACAACCTGAGGTGCTACCTTCGCACAGCCCTACTTGGGGCCCGAACAATGTTATTACCCAAGTCCTTACTAGTAACCCGATATTAGTTGATTAACATAGCTTACTTGCCTGTGTAAAGTATACTTAGCAATACAAATCATTCATACAAGTGCGCGCAATAAATAAATAGTAGGTTAGCAATTGATATCAAAAATGTAATAACTCAAGAAGAGATACACATAATTCATATAAAACTTCTCTTTATTATTCTCTTCTTGGGGTTATAGACTCTATTTTGACCTACGCACTTAGCTGTAGGGGTCCGCGCACTCAACTGCAGACTCTACTAGGTCTCTGTGCACTCAGCTGCAAAGCCTCTTCCTACTACTACGACCCAAGACACACTTAGACTCTTCTTCTATGCTTTGCTATCTCATTCTATCCATTAGATTCTATGATCTCTTTACAACTTAGAGCTTCGCTCTATTTATACAATCCCATGGTCCGCGGACCATGGGTAGGTCGACAATACATTCAAACTTAGGGCGGACAACCCTGTCACTCTAACATACATTTGGTGCTCGCAATTCATGGAGATTGACAATAATATCACTCAAAACTTGGGCTTTGAGCCCCAAAACATGCTGTGGGGGGATTCCATGCCCAACAAGCCCCCAAGACAAACATCGTGGCTCGCCCTCGAGTCACTCTATTGACGCGACGATCTTGGTGTGGAGTCCCTCCAACTGGTCTCGAACAATCTTGATGTTCGCAGCGCATAGAGCTGCTGCTTATTGAACCTGCTGCATCCGTTCTTCTAAGACCTCTGTGTCCGACGTGCTGCCCTGCATCTGTGCATGCATCCCCTAAATGTGCGCAAGTTTCCCTTCAATATTCACCATCATTGTGAAGGCCTCGTCAGTCAATGGCTGAATGCGCGCTTTGAGAACTGCTTCCTTATGGCGCGCCGCGTCCACCTGCTCCTTTAATGCCTTGGCTTGCTGCATCCTCAAAAGCCGCTGAGTGAGGACTACTGTCTATGCAGTTCCTCTGACGCTGTTGTATTGCTGCTAGAGTTCATGTGCCTCTGTCTCAAGGCGTTGGATGTTGGGGTCCTCTTGCAAAGTCGTGAGGACCTCAAGTGCCTGTTCCAACATGTTGGTACAGTCATGCACTGCAACTCCAATTTCTTCCAACCCTGCTGTGATAGTGCTAGCATGCTGTTCTCAGACTTCTAGGGGAGTGGAAGGCTGCGCTTTCTACCGCAGCTCGACGATCTGAAGATTCAGCTCTAGCTGAACCTTTGTCATCTCTTCTATGGCCTCACGGACTCTAGTTGCCAAACTGTGGATCCACACTTCTACTGGTAGATCTGCTGCGATGGCCAGCTCTGAGATGCGTCGGCAAGTGTCACCTACCATCTGCACCAATTGTTGATTCTGCGACACCAATTCGTTGTGCTGCAAGTTGAATTGTTCTATGTTTATTTTTTGTTTGCTAAGAACTTGGATCACGCGGCTCTCCCTGGCCCGCAGCTCTGCCGTTATCCCATCCTGTAACTGATACATCGTTTCCCAGGGAAGGGCAGCCAGATTAAGGTCAAGTCCTTTCATCATGCTAATCGACAACTGATCCATCACATTGGACGACACTGGATCTCCCTCTAGCAACACTATTGTATTTTCCATCCTTGTGCGCAATATCTGCTCTGCTGCTGAAGTTCCTGCTATGACGTGTGTTGACAGGGTACCTTCTTGAGAGGGCCACACCTGTAACTCTTGCAGTTGTGCCCTAAGGGTCCCCAACACAGTTTGATTCTCCTACATGAACTCCTGAAGTGCTTCACTTGTGACATCATAGACCGTCTCGCTGATGTCATGGAGATCACCTTCGGTTAAGGTGATCGGGTCAATGGCCAACTTCTAGGCCTTGACCTTCTTTCTTGGGCCCGATCTCTCTGCGATGCGTGAGCACTTTAACTATGTGGACGCGACCCTTGGGTCCACACTCCCTTATACTATTTCTGTTTCCTCTGCCTCTTTCCCTAAGGATGTTGCTTGGCTCTCATCTGCCTGTGTTGTTGCTACCTTTGCTACCTATGCTGTTGCTGCTGCTTTTGTGGCCTTCTTCTGCTCTATGGCTTTTTGTGCCGCTTCTCGTGCTGCCCTTACCTCAACTGCTGCTTTTTCGTTCCGCCTTTTCTCTACCAATTGTGTGATGCGCAACTTAACATCGTCCTTTTTATTTTGGGATGCCACCTTCTCTAGTTCTACTAGGTCTTGGGCGCGCCATTCGAGAGCCATGTCTCCAAGACAGTAAAAATCACGTCATTAGTGGCTACAAACGGTAGCTTCGTCCATTGCTTCGTCGGATCTTTTCACACTTTGATATAAATGTTGTGCATATCATCTTTGAAGTATGTAAAACTCTGTAGACTATTGTGCACTATAGGTGACAGGTGCAGCCTCCGATAAATCCACATCCGAATGCTCACCTCCTTGAGCACCCATAAAATTTTGGTGTCGTGAATCCGTTTTGTGTCCTTCGTGGCCTAGATCACAACGTACTTCGCGGCCTTTGGTAACTCTCTGTCAATGTTGGGGAATTGACTGTGCTCCAACAGTTCTCCCGCTACTAGCAATATGGATAATAGCAACCATGCGTAGTGGAAGGTTTGACCCTATTCCTGGGCTTCGCAACAATTTGTCAAAAATTCCTCGCAGAGGAATTCTGACCAGTTGAACTAGACCCCCTTTGCACACTGCTTGGCCAGTGCGACCACCAATGCTAGCACCTCATCGGCGTGACACTTCTTCATAACTTTTCCAGCCAAGAGTTGGGTTGCTATGCACATCCATTTGTCCTTGATGCTAGAGGTGGCGTAGCCCCTCTTCTTCTTCTTCTCCAACTTATATTTTGCCTTCATGGCTTCCACAAGATCCAAATCGCTACCTTTCCCAGTGATAGTTGTGGGGTCCTGTTTTGGCCACCAATAACCCCCCTCCTTATGAAGTATATTTGCTAATACTAAATAAGTGGGGACCCTCAAAAAAATTAGTTAGTGTTACATTTTATTTTTAGATGAAACTTACAACATCATGGACTTAGGAAAATACTTTGAAAAATCTAAAAAACCTAAGTTTCATAATGAAGAAAATTAAATTTACTCCTTAAAGGATATCGCATCGCGCAAAGGATGATATGATACACCTTCTAAAGAGTTAAAATGATAAAAGGTGATATTGCGATGCGAAACTTCATCGCATCGCATATGCTGAAGACACACTCACATTAAAAAACTTTAAAACATCGCCGATATGCGATATTGCATATCGCACATCGCAAATATCACAAGAATTACACAAGAATTATAACGATATGCGATATTGCGATATTGCAATACCGCAATACTGCGACACCGCAAAGTTGCGATACTGCGATAAAAAACAACACGATAACATTGCGACATTGCGATATTGCGATGCTACGATCTGCGACATCGCAAAGAAAAAAACGCGGGACCCCCCATCGCAGTTGGTTCTGGCTCATTGTTCGAGAAAACTTTTTAGCCAAGAGTTGGACATGTATTTTAATGCGAATTAATGGGTTATTTCCAGTTATTAATGAAGTAGGGCGTTGTGTTTTTCGAAGAAATAACTCACGTAAGGTGGCATGCCTTGTATATCTTCGGCATTTAAAATTTTTCCTGTCATTATTCCTTTATCATTACTTCTACCTCAATGTAAACTGCAGGAAAGAAAGACGAAGTGTTATACAGGGCATTATGCAGAAAACAACGAAGAGGGAAGGAAACACTCCAATGTACATTTTATAAGGCATACTTAATCCACTCAAGGGAGAAAAAGAGTCGCAGAACTCTTCGGAGACACCTATCACTGATTTCTCATGTATAGTCATGATTGAATGGGTACTAAACGACACTGATACCAGAAACAAACAGTTTAATTCTCAGGGTCTAGAGCTCATGGAACCACCATTTTTACAAATTTTGGGCTTTATACCGATTGAGAGAAAAAGGCACAAGAGGCAAAAACCGCATCAGGGAAGCCCGGATCAGCATCGCTAAGAAAAATTGTTCGAAAAGGAAGGTCCCTAGTTTCTTAGTCACCTGCGAGCCCCGAAAATTGCAAGAAATCAACGATAGAAGCAAACTGGAAACAAAGACTGAAGGAAAATCATAAGTAGTCCAAAGGTTAACCAAGTTGAAATGGGATTTTTACCAGACATACATGGTAATGCTACATATTCATTGGATGATTCTCAAGCGCATCATCAATTTTACTGAGAAGATAATGCCAGCTCTTGCCGTTTCTGTTTGCTTAACTCAACCAAAGGTGGAAGACAGTCAATCGACTCTACTCAGAAAAATACTGAATGCTTGCGACATTAAGGAGTAGATTTAGAAATAGTTAGTAGATTTAATTTTAGAATAGTTTTGCTTAGAAAGAGGACGGTCATTTAAACCAGATCCTCAATTTCTGTAAATAATTTATTTAGTTAGTAGTATTTAAACTCTTCTCATGCATTTAGAGAAGGGTCCAAAAATTTATCACAAACTTGTCCTCAGAACATGCACTTTTGCACCCTCAGAGGAGGTTTTGGTGAATGAATGGAACAGGGTTTATTTGATATTTGCATTTGATATCTGCTAGTGATGTTGCACTTCTGTACTCTTAGTAGATGTTGAATCAAGGAGAGATAAATCAATCATTGCTTGAAGCTCATGAGTAGGACTAGTTATAAATGCTACTTTTATCTCTTAACCATTTCTGCGTATGCGTTAAAGTGATATTCAGTTTTCAGTTATTTATATGTTACAACATGGATGTCTGAGTTATCATTTGGCACTTTTGTACGGTGATAACTATTTGTTTATGGTTAGTGTATGAATAGCTCATTTATGCGATAAGTTTTAAAAGCGGTTTTGTCTAACTTCTTATACGAAGTAGCTTATCTTTATCGAATTCTTTTCTTATGATAGCTGAATGATCTTTATTACCAGTTATTGTATGAAATCCTTTTAGATCGCATAGGAGAAAGATCACACCCCGGGTTAGCATAAATTTCAATGTTTTTCTGTTTATTAGAATACATAGCATAGCATTAGATTAGATAGAAGTATTCCAATCTGAACAGAAACACCCATCTTTTTCACACACACACACACTGAATTGGGAAACTGGTCCCAGATCCCCAGTTGGACCCGCTATACCAAACGGATAAGGAGCTTCCAACCAAGGTCTGGACCGGGTAGGTATCCCCCTTGTTGTCGACCCAATTTTTGGGGCCTTCAACATATTTGGCGCTAGAAGGAGGGCCTGAGCTATGAATGACAAGTAAATCCAAATCAAAATAGCATTCTGAGAGTAATTCAACCTCACCATCTCCTCCGACTTCTCCAGTACACTTAAATCCAGAGTTAGAAGTCGCTAGAGCATCATCCGTTGTTATAAATCCTGACATTTCCAATCAATCTGTAATTGAACCTGCTGAAGTCGAATCTCTGATTCATAAACTTCAGCGATTTTCCATTGCCCCTCAAAGATCTGATAAATCTCAGGGCAGCGTGACTTCGCAGTATAACCTTGCTCATCCCCTGACCAGACTTAAGAGTGAAAAGTTCAGTATTCGGCCAACCGAACTATCTCTTCCTAAAAGGAAAAGAGCAAGGAAGTCACCTAAAGGGTCCGACAACGAGACTCTTTCATCAACATCATCCATCTCAACTTCTCCACCGTGAAGTCCACCATCTACTCCACCACCCCAGACCATTATCAATCCACCTAGTGGAATCCCTACAACTCCTCCTCAATCATCTACGATCATAATCACCTCATCTTCTCAATCACAGGGATCATTTTCTGTGAATCCCCCTATTAGCAGTTCAACAATGGCCCAGTCTCCATGGAACAATCCTGGGGTAGTCTTAATGCCTGCGCCCTTGAGTCAAATACCGGCCCATCCTAAGAAATGGCTGCCCAAGTTCAATCCTGAGGCAGACATGCTAGCAGAAGAGCACATAAACAACTTTATGCTATACATCAACCTCAACGGGGTTACTAATGAAGATGCTGTTGTTCGACTGTTTCCTTATACCCTACAAGGAACAGCTGGATCGTGATATTTTTCATTACCCTCTGGATCTATTACCAGTTGGGACATCTTCCAAGACCAATTTCTAACCAAGTTTGGTGACGACAGGTCTACGACAACATTAATCAATGACCTATCCAACCTTAGGGCAGAATCTAGAGAACCAATTAAAGATTTCAATCTACATTTCAATAAGATTCTAAACAAAATTCCTACTTCTTCCCAGCCCAGCAAGGAAGTGCGATGTGAATGGTATATCACTGCATTGCCATCGAACATAGCAATCTTCATGGATAGGGCTAATAACACAACCCTTGTTGAAAAAATGAAAGAAGCCATAGTAGTAGAGAAACCTATAATAGCCTTAGAGAAGAAATCCACGTTAGAAGATCGGAAGTCTAAGAAGGTCACCTTCAAAGAAGAGTCCAAGAAGAAATAAGCAAAAGATCCATTCGATTTGGAGGGATTGCAAAAAGTTCTTAAGACCATGTCTAATGAAATGGTCGACATAAAAAAGCAAGTAGCAGAAAATTCTTCAAAAAGGCCCTACAGAGCTTTTAAAAGAGGCCCGTCAACGAATTCAAAGCCACCCAATGCTATAATAAATGCTGAATCCGAGGAAGAGGAAGAGGAAATTGCCACTGAAGGGAAAACCGATGATGAAGAAGTTGTAGAATTACAAGGAATGTGGGATTTCATCCTCCCACAAGAAGAAGATCAAGAAGTATTCCCAGTTAAAACACGAAGTAGAAATCAGCTTTATCCTCCCCAAATTACCCCAAAACCAAAGAGCGCAAGCTCTGCAACAAAGGATAAAGTCGCAACAAAGAAAACGACATCTAAAGCGACTCAAACTAGCCCAGTCAAAACAAATTCACCAACTCCATCTAAAACACTGATTGTTTCAGATGAAATGGAGTACAATATTATAGAAGACATGAAAAAGACTAGGGCCAACATCACTCTTTACGAATTG
>APFE030665728.1:42113-81929 GCA_000404065.3 Pinus taeda
TTATATTATTAAATTAATCTAACTAATTTTGAATTAAATATTATTTTAATTAAAAATATTAATAAATTAAAATAAAACATAACAAAATAATAATAAATTTATTCAACTAATTTTTTAACAGCTAATTCATAATAGCTATTTCCTAATGGCTAACTCTCAAATATATGCATCCTTGCTATTTAAACATTTTCACTGATTGATTTTTTTCACCTTTCTCCTGATGATGAACCACATTAGATGGTTTGAAATGTCGACCAAAAACTCATGATGTGATTAATCCAAAAGAATTTATCAAAATCGAATTGGTTATTTTCTCTAAGGAATTTTTAGGCTAAGAAAGTTTCTTCTTATTCCTATGTTTTCCCTTCATAGGCCAGCCCTAATAAGAAAATCTCAACATAAATGTCTAAGGCAACTAAAATTAAGAAGAAACCCATAGTTCAACAACAATTGGTTCCTCCTCCACCTGAGACTATTGAAATGCCTGCACTATTTTCTGATATGGTCTGTGCTCTAGATGCCAGAACCACCTCATGGGAAGCTATGTACAAGATTTTTGAGGATGAATAACCTAGGGTAGTAGAAAGAAAATCTACGGCTGATGATTCTACCTCAACCTCTGAGTCTACCTGGAGTGATGTCGCCAATTCTTTCTTACACAGAAATGCAACCCCGCCAAAGATCTTTCCTTATACGAATATGGTTAAATGGTTCATTAACAATGTGAATATTTCAAAGAGAGTGTTTCTAACTAAAAAAAGACACTTGTTGGGTCATTTACCAACAACTATTTAAGAAAAATGTATTAATTACCGTTGCCCCAAAAAAATATGAGAAACAATTTGTACATAAATTCATGAGTGAACATGAGGATCAGTCATATCTCATTACAGAATGGAAAAGGGATCCCAACAAACACAAGCATGAGGAAAAGGGTATGTATGCTATTGATTCCCTTGCCGGACCATTTTTTTATATAATTCCTATGATGTGTAGAATCTATGGTTACCTTAATACCCAGAAATTCTCAGACCAGTGGGTACCACTAATTGATGCTTCCTCAGATGGATGTATTATGGATTGGGGAACTATATTGTTGGATAATATAGGCACCCAAATCTTGAATTATAGGAAAAAATGTAGTTTTTCTCATAACATTGTCCCTCTTTCTATATGAGTGCCTATATAATGGATGCCATCTATTTCACCTCTGGTTTTACATATATGGGATGGAAATGGACCATAGAGGACCCTATGCCTATCCATATCTATCATGAAATGCTCTGGGAATCTAAATTCCAACCTCATTTCTATAAATTTTTCCATGGAGTTATGCTTCCCATCCACCAAAGTGTCTTTGATGAGAAGGCTCCTAGAATTTCACCTGAAGCCAACAATGATTTATTATCAATTGGAATGTGGTTTGGAAAAGAATCCTTCACTTATATTTGGATCTTCGACAGTCTTGCAAACCCTCATGTGTTGCCCCTTTATGTTCCAGATAAACTCTTGGCCCGAGAGATAGCCTACCAAACTATATGGATTGGCCTTTCAAAGGTTTTGAAAGATGATAAAAGACATTCTGGCTTACCTTTCCTACTTAATGGGGTGTCTATGATCTTGACAATTTCAAACATGTTGGTCTTGAGATTGAAGAAATTCAATGTTTAAATTTCCCAACTATTCCCAATAGACAAAAATGATCCTAATGATACTGCCAAGAATGTCACTGCACAGGAAAAAATTAGGCAATTCATGCATGAGCCAGACAAGTTTGATGATTTATTTGAATCAACATCTATCTATGCAAAGGTTGAGAAACAAGCAACAACACAGTTAATTCATGAGGAATTGACTCAATTTAATTAGTATAGAAATAAAAGGATAACTCACTTGCCTATGGATTTATTGAAGCTCTATCAACAAAATAGAGAACATGACAAATTCTTGGATATTACAACACATGTCCCTAATTTATCTTAGATAAAAGAGACAGGCACGTCCTCTTATTCTCAGGTAGAAGAAACTCTAACATACAAAAATCTAGATGCAATGTGGGAACAGTTCACAAAAGAAATTAATCCAAAAAGTCTGAAGACCCCATTGAAAAACAAGATTACATAGACCCAAAAAGTTACAGGGAGGACCTCACTTACTACTCGGGCTTCCGATAAATCTTTAGAAACTGATGATTTAGAATTCATCCCGGTATTCCTGACTTTTGAGGTCATTTTGAAAATTGAATAAATTCCTCCTCTTGATGTGTTTTATAGCCCAAAACATAGGTTGTGGTTAGCAGACAGAGAAAAAGAAGGAAAATTGAACAAACCCAGTCCTTAGTTCCTGGTAATGCTTCTTTAAAAGTAATTTGGAAATATACTCAAGCTACTCATGTTGAGGTTCTCGCAATTTGCAAGAGAATATGCCATTGAAACTATTGATAAAGCTTTTGAAGTACAACAACTCATAAGGGAGAAATTTGAAAGAATTATCTAGCTAGAATAGGATTTAGAGGATGAGAAACAAAAAATATCTCAACAGTGGAAAGCACATATTGTGGAGCTTCAAAATAATTTTAATGACTTAAATATTTAACACGAATCTGATCTGAAAAGCCAGGATACACAAATCCAGGAACTTCAACAAAAGTTTCAATAGTTAAAACTAAATCCCGAGATAACTGAATTTATGAAGGAAGCAAGAGAACTAAATACTCTCCTTTCTCAACAACAAGTTATTTTATGTTAGAAATTGGCCATTATCCATGACTTATGTCAATCAAGTGATTCATTAGTAAATCAATTGGCTGATCTCAGGACATAATATGAGGAGGTTGAGAAGAAAATTTAAGATTATATATTATGGAAAGATAGTACTAAAGGGAGATCAGTTGATCTCCCTAAAATTGAAGAACCATAGAAAGAGATTATCTTCCAAGAGTGGGAAATAAAACTCAAACATCTAGAAATGGAAACTTTTACTGCCAGGAATATTTCAAACAATCTCACTAAATCTATTAGTGACAATTTATTGCAAGCCAACCTGATTCCAAGGTGCTCCGAGGAAACTTTTCCCGATGTTAAATTGTTAACTGAAACATGGCAAGAGTTATCGAAGAAGAAGGTTGAGAGCATCAAGAATCTGTCGAAGGTTGACTTAGAATGCCATTGGCATTTCTTAGCTAAACCTTATAGTCAGTGGCTAATGCTAAGGTGTCTCTCCAACATGACCACTCATCTACTTCTAGCACTCAACAATGTGACATTCACTAGACGGATGCACATACATCCTCGTTGTCCACCCAAATTAAAGCCAATGAAAGATATGTGTGAATTTCGATGGCGTATGGGAGAGAAACCTTCATCTCAGATATAGTCAAGTTTTTACAACTGAAATCAATTATTGTATTTTTACTTTATTTTAAGTGTGGCTTGTTAAAACCACTCCAGTATTTTTTGGTACTTTACTATATTTTTATTTTCACTACAAACTATAAATCCCCTTCATTGATATGAAGAAGAGGTTCTGAATCTTTGCAAGAAATATTTTAGTTTTCACTATTGTAACTTGAATTGATCTTAATAGAAAGATAAATTATTGCTACTTCTCTCATGAGAAGAGTCAACATATATCAAGTAATACAATCTATGTATTTTTATTGTGTTTAAGAGTTGAATGGTTATTTTAATTGTGTTTATCATATATGGTTTTGCAAGCAATTATTCACTTATCATCATTGATGTGTTTGATACAAATCTTTTAAGTATATGCATGAACACCAAAATATTATATGTGCAATGATTTTCAGCAACTAATTTAATTAACTATTTAATTAAATTAGTTATCTTTATTTGTTTTAACCTCATAAATGATTTCATGATCTATATTGTCATGTTAAATGTGAGATCTTTCTAAAGTCACATATATAGAGAGTTATTCTTGGGATAGGTATTTTAAGTCTAATTATTCTTTATTTCTTAGTTTTATTTAGATCATTAGCCTCACACTTATATATCTCATCCATTTTATAACTTTTATCAAGGGAAACTGGTCCCATAATCCCAACTGTAGCCATTATTCCAAACGGAAAATGAGGTTCTTTAAGTTCCCAATTGGGTGGGTTTCCCTGATGTTGAGGCAGAGAATTTTGAGCTTTCAACACTTCAACAAACTACATAAATGTTCTTCCTACTCAACTGAGAGAGAGGGTTTGATCTTTAGAGTTATTGATGGTCCAATATCCATAACCTTGGCATGTTCTAGGAAAGAATCAATAGAGAACAAATCAGTCCAAGGATTACTCTCAGATTCCTTCATCAATTCATCAAATGGAATGGTTAATAAGGACATCTTCATCAAGCTTCCCCCCTTCTATAACATTATCTAAAATGCAGAATGGGTAGAGGGATGCCTTATAAAATTATTCCTCTCCGTCATCCTCTAATCATAAGGGTAAATCATGCCCAATAGAGGGTTGATCAGGATGGTACAAAACAAGTTGTTTCGATAAATATCCATTCTTAATATTCATGTTCCCGCCGTACAACTAATGTAGGCATCAATAGTGACCAATCAAGGTCTTCCTAGGATGAGAGGATGGAAATTAAACTTGGTTTTGGGATAGGAGACCAGGAAATTAGTGTGGTACTCCCATGATTCAATGGAGACCATGACATCCTCAATAAATCCCTCAGAAGCTATTATAGATATGTCTGCAAGTTGCATCACTGTAGTGGTCTTCCTCAAAGACCCATGGAGATTAAGCTTCAACATGGTTTCCATGGCCATCTAATTGATTGAAACTCCAAGACCAAACAAGGTATTAGGGACCATAATTCCAATGATGTCCACATCCACTACTCGGCTACCAAGGTCCAAGTACTTTGGGGAGATCACCCTCCCAAGCATGAGATTAGATAGTTGTCCAATAACATTGATAGTGGGGTTACCTCTTCTTCTTCTCCAAATTATTTTGAAACATTCATCGTTGATCAGCTTGTTGTAAATGGGAACATCTTTGATGACGTGGAGAAGGGGTATTTTGACACACAAGTTCTTCAATTCTCCCATAAGTTCAACCTCTTTTGGGGTGTTCTAGTTAGAGTGGATCGACCTTTTAGGATAGGGAGGTGCATTGGATTAAGGAGAAGTCTATTCCTTCTCCTTTTAAATATCTCTAGGTGGAGAAGGTGGGTTATTATCTGGAAGCACCTTCCCAAACCAAAGATTGATCTCTCAGATTTCCATAGCATAAGTAGGATAAGATGTCTCCCCAGTATAAACTTATTGTTCCAGCTTATTTTTTGGGTTCAAATTGGGTTGAGAAAACATTTGAGGTTGCTTAAGTGGAGTATTGTGAGGGATATGTGGTTTAGGTTGAGATGGAGGCACTAAAGGAGGAGGCTGTTTGAGGCCTCCACCCTAGTGAGGGGTTGCTCCATTGGAAAGATTGGGGTGGATATGGATGAAAAGGAGGGTTGATAAGGTTGAGGAGGATATTAAAAAGCATAAAGCTATGGAGGAGGTGTGGACCATGATGGCTGAGTGGATGGGTATCGAGGATGAAAATGTTCTTGCTGATATGGATTGTAATGAGGATAATGTGCACCTTGCATTCCTTGTTGATATGGCCGAGGACCTGGAGGCCTACTTTGGTTAATGAAGCAGAACAACTCAGACACACCTTTTACCGCTCCTTGGTATACAACCATTATGCCTAACAGAGAGGGACATTTATTTTTTGTATGATTCTCTTCACAGGCTAAGCAGACTTCTATAACATTTAGTGGGAACTCATTCCTAATATGTCTCTTAGTACATCTAGGGAAAAGCATAGCTAGTGCCCTTTCTACTTCCTCTTGCTTCCTTTTGGTTTACATAGTATCCATTTGCAAGGAAAAGATATGCAAAATTTCACTCTTAAAATACTCCAACATGCTTCCTATCTCATGCTTGATAGATTTTGTTGAGGGAGAGGAACTAACCAAGCTTTGGCTATACCTACCCTTCTTCCTAGAAGCCCTAGAGTGATTCCTGAATATAGTTTTGATGTCATCATAAGGAAATTGGTAGATATCTCCTCCAAACAAAATGTTGAGGGTTTCCACTAAATTATCCTTTATCCCTCATAGAAGAACTAGCTTGAGTGATTCAGGATCAAGGGTACAGTTGGACCTCCTATAATTGAGTTTAAATATTTCCTCATAGTCTTATGAGGGTTCATTAGGTCCAACGGTCATCCTAAATATTTCCTCCTTTATTTCATTGGACCTATAATAATCCCTGTATTTGTCATTGAATGCTTATTAAATTTGGGCCCAAGTAGTGATGTTGCCTCCAGGTAAACTCATAAACCAGTGCAAGGATGCATATTTGAGGGTAGAAGGAAACAACTTCAGCTTGTGCTCATAAGAGGCATAGTCATAGGTCCTACATATATCAAAAAATCAAACATGAAGGTGTCCGCATCCTTATAGGTTACGACATGGAAATGTGGAAGGGAAACATGGCTTATATTCTTTATTATGGCCTCCCCATTGGTTTCTATGATAGGGAAAAACTTATTTTTCTTGTTTTCAGCCATGGTTTGGGTAAGTGAGATAGGTTCTTATTCCCCTATGGGTTCCTCAAAATTTTCACGTTTCTCACCTAGAGGGTCTTCTAGCTCCCCTGTAGTTAGAGAGCAAAGTTCATAGTCACCAAAGAAGAATGAAGGTTGACTTATTGAGGGGGTGGGGGTTTTTGGTAAGAATTTCCCTTGGTTATCCATACTCCTACGAGGCATGAAATAACTAGTTATTTTTTGAAATTTTCATTATTTTTCAAAATAATAAGGCTGATGTAAAATAGAAAGAAAAACAACTTTTAAGTAGAAACAACACCTACTTATACACCTCCTCAAAAATGGTGCCAAAAAGTGGTGAGCTCTGGTATTTCACCAAGGATATTACAACTACCAAGGGCTTCTCAACTTAAATTATCAACCCATGGTTCATACAAACTTAGAGGTGACAATGCTATATGCATAGTAGGTTAGGTTCTACTCATGGCACCCTCAACCATGAGATCAAATCAAGGTGTTCAGAGACCACTACTTCAACCAACTACAAAGAGAAATACATGTCACAATTGCAAGGAAATGAACATGATTCTAACTACATAAGTGAAAGTTCCATTCATTCAATGTAAATGCTGAATTGAAATTGCATAAAAGGAAAAAGGCTAGTCTAGTTGTAGAATTAAACCATGTTAAATTCTATTTTCATACCTAATCAATGTAACAACCTACTTGCATGAATCATCTATCTATTTTCACTTGCTTGAAAATAAGAAATTCAACCTTCAACACAATTATGAAAAAAATGCTAATTCTAATTCTATTTGTTGTCTTATGTTTGCAGTGAGGAGAAAATGGGGTTGGAGTAGTCTTAGAATATTCCTAGATCATGAAATCAAGGCTTGTAGGCTGTTATTCAACTTCAATACCCTAGGGTCTAAATCTAGAGCGAATCTGGTTAGAGAAAACAATTCTTCGGGTTTGCTACAGGAAGTGTTATAAGAGGCCTTGTTTTACTATAAGAGGGGGTAGAAGAAGGTAAATGAAGGGTGTGGGACCCCCTTATCCAAGCCTAGTACCCCTCAGAGGTCTATCTTGCACCAAATTTTGTGCCCACGGTGTCCTTGATATACCTTAGCAGAGTGATCTCAGTGGCAAAGTTTGGAGGAAATGTGAGGTGTATATGAGGAATATGGAGTGAGTGTACCCACCCCTGCAGGTCAACACAATCCATGCAAACCATTCAAACACATGCATCAAATAACCACTATTACAACAAAATAAATTAACATGGAAAGGATGAGTTGAATTTTATTAAAATCTACTCTACCCTACAACACAACTACAATTTCCAAACCAATGTTGCTTACTTATAAGTTGCAGAAACTAAACATGTAAAGGGATTGCATTCCAATACTTATAAATTTCCAAGAAATCATAGACACATATTTTTAGGTTGTTATTGTCGATCTTCCAATCCTCTTCCCATAGGAGAGGTGATAGACAAAACTGTAACTATAATTTTTTATGATATAATACCTACTAAACAAAAACTATTAAAATTAACTAAACAAGAACAAGGAAGAAATACAATAGAGGGTCAAAACCCAGGGGTTTCAGCCCAAACGCAAGGGTTTTGACCCTCCAAAACTAACTTAGATGCATACCAATAGTGAACTTATCATTAACAGAAAATAAGAGTCACATACATCATATGAAGGATGAGAATAACATTATCAAGCACCAGGCTCTCAATAACTACTCCAAGATGCAACCAAATTTTGAATCCTAATGAGCCTTTTGGCTAGTTTATTTATACAAAAAGTAGTTGAGGGAAGATCCCTTGAAAAGTAGAGAAATTCCCTTTGATCTTCACGTGTGCTTGGAGTTCCTCCGCAGCTAGTGTATTTGATCTATTGGAGAGGATTATTTGGTCTCAAGCCAAGTTGGAGAGTTAATGGGTGGACAAGCCTCCTATATTCTCTTTGGTTGTCTCCATAAAGCCCTTTCATAGTAGATATCTCCAAAAATGTTTATTTTCCTTGCATATTAATCACATTAGGCCATGAAATATGACAAACACCCTTTATTCTTCTTATTAAGCATATTATGACTAAATATGTGAATTAATGTGAGAAAAGGAGATTTTTAAGGGCTGGAGGATAGCACAATGAACCTCAAAATATACATATTTATGGGAACCATCATTGAGAACTATATTTGATGAATTTGGGCTCGAGCTTACCCATGTGATGGGATCGCCACATGGTGATTCTAGGAGAAATTTTAGATGTTTTGAAAGAAATTTCAAATATTTACATTAGGAAGTGATATTTGTTTTTAGAATAAGTTGGAGGAATTATTTCCTAATGTAAATGTAGTTTCATTTTCCCTTATTTTGTGGAGAAGGGGAAACAATTCATCTCTTGTGACTCTTGGTTGTCCCATGTTATAAATATGTTTAAAGAGAATGAGTGCCTATAAAAAAAGGTGGAGGAGGAGAAGAGAAGATCTAGAGTGAGGATAAGAGACAAAGGGTGAGTGTGTGTGAGGAAAAGGTCAGGGATGCATATGCCCACATTGTATACATGGCCAAGTTTAGTCTATCTTTGAATTTGATTATTGAACAACATGTTTATATGCCTCTTGTGTTTTTTAACTTCTTTGTATGTATATCATTAATGGAGTTGTTGGCCATTGGGGTAAATGTAAATGATCAATTGAGTGAGTTAGGAATCTATGTGTGATTCTTGTTTTATTGTATGGAATATGAATGGCTTAATTTACAACGATTGTGATGTCTAAAAGACATGAAATTCATATAAGAAAGGAACTTGAATACTCTTCACAAATTTAATTAAAGGTTTGATTGCTAGGGCTGTAAACTAGAAGCCAATTATGAGTGTTGAAGTCACAACATTGAACCCTATCTTTAGCCCTGCCTCCATATGAAGCTTTTGAACATAAATTGATGACAGGTTTTGCTATCAAAAATCAGTGTAAACTATGATTGAGATCTAAATAGTCGATTTCCAAAGGGAAGATTTAATTTATTGAAGTCTACTACAAATTTTCATTGAGAGGAATGTGCTATGATGTTCGAGAGTGAGAAAGAGAGTGTTGTCACAAAAAATAGAGAACCTTGTTTTGGTAATGTTTTCAAACCCTCTCGTGGCTAACTTTGATTGGAAAGTGTGTTATGGTTTTGCAAATATGGTGAAGAAAGGCGTATGAAATATTTCCTTGTTTCAAGGAGAAATTTAGGGACATCGGGAACATATTCTAGAGAGAGTCAAGTTATTTCACCTTCTCGAAAACCAAAATACAATTTTTTTGGGGTACTATGAAATCATTTCGCAATGCCTATAATATTCTAACTGTGCTACGAAATCATTTTGTAGCTTCTGCACAATTTTTTTTGGGACTGCGTGTTTAGATTTTAAATGCTCATTTGGCCTGCCCATTGCACGATTTGTTAATTGTAAGAATATATAATTGGATGAGGTGGGAAAATATTGGAAGGTGAGAGAAAAGTTTGTCATGGGACTTATTAAGACAAATTCATATTCTTGAGTGATTGCATATGTTAAAGGGTTTATGAAATATTGTGGAATTGGATATGAAAACATGGTTATGTATGGAGTTGGCATAGGGTTATTGGAGGCTAGGGTAACCTTGGACCACATCAACTATCATACCTATAAGTGGAGGAGGCCAACACCCAAGCGAAAATATTTTTATCAGAGCCTCCCCACTACAATCTTAATTCATCCACATGAAAGGCCCTTCCCATTGCCCAAGGAAAATGTAAGTATGTAGCTCATGTGATTGCCATTATCATGTTCATAAACTACCACTTGAGTCACTAAGTCAATTAAACCTTCAATTGAATACAAGTTTACCTACTTACCATGTGCTAGTTCAATCACCACTAGGAAGAGCTTAGGCTCTTTATTAACATGCTTGTAAATTAATCCACAACAGACTTGGGCCTCCATTTGTCCCCCAATACCAAGGGATTAGAGTGTCTCCCTCCCAATCAAGTATTTTTGATGGACCATAAGCAGTAAGGGATTGGGAAACTACTCACCCTTTCATTCAATACAAGGGTGCTAGGTTCCAATGATGTTCCTTTATTTCCTAGGAAATTTACTTATTGTTATGTCTAAAGACATGGAATATAGAATATTTCCTCAAACCTTTCGATAGAAATTGAATCCTTGTGAGGGTGAAAGATAGAATTATCTCTTTTATAGAAGATCCTAAATAGAGACAATGAATTATAATACAAGAATCTCCTATGATGACTATTTTGTTTAGATATTATTTCTCCTTCCATGCATAAATTAATATTCATTTTTCATAAATATTTTATATTTTTAATATTTTCATTTTATTTTTTTAACCAGGTTAAGCATGGTGGGCCAACCATCTATTGGATGGAAGAATGATCTACCCATAGTGGGATGATATCACCAGGATTGTTTGAAGTTCAATTACACTTGGGCACCCTTTTTAATTCCGCAAGTGGCTTCCATCCTCAAACCTTCCTCATGAAATTTGAACCGAAAACCTGATAGGACTAAACACGACTCAAACCAACTAATCTACACTTCATATAGATATATATAGATATATATATATATATATATATATATATATATATATATATATATATATATATATATATATATTATATAATATATATATATATATATATATATATATATAATATATATTATAATATATATATATAATATATATATATATATATAATATATATATATATAATATAATACACCATCATTAAAAATTAGTTTAATATTCTTTTACTTACAATTATTTCTTAGTATAATTTCCTTATTGACATTTTACAAGTATATATCTGTAGGAAATCAACGATTTCATAATATGTACATATTTTCAGTTAAAAGTTTCATTGTATAGGTCACAGTAGACTTTACTTCAGATATAGTTGTAGAAGTTGCTTAATATTCTCATACAATATGTAATATGAACAAATACAAATATACAAATAATTATATGAAATTGTGAATTTTATCTCAAATTTAATTGGTTGTAGGTTTAGGCCTCAGTCCTGGAATAACTCAAACCCAATTCATAACTAGGCTAAACATGGTCGGAATTATTATATGGCTATGAAAATAAAGTCAATCTTTTGAGTACTTTAGCTCAAAATTTTAATGCTATATTTATCTTGGAACTTAAATTTTGATAAAAATAATCTATAAGTTTGTGAAACTGTGTTAGCTCAAAGCCAGATGCTATTTTTATTTCGTAACTTATATTTTAACCAGCCTAGATCCATCTTAACCCTTGATCTATCAAGCAACGAGAGGAATCAAATCTCTTAAGGTGAAAACTTTTTTTTTTTAATATAAAATTTGAGGAAAGTTTTTCACCTCGAGAGATTTCTTCCCTTTTGGCTCTTGATAGATTCGAGGTTAATATGGATCTAAGTTAGTTTCAGTCATGTGTGGCTATGAAAAAATTTTTGAACATCAAATTATTCCGATCATTTTAAAATGTTAAATATGTCTAATGTTAATATGATCATTTTAATTTTAATTTTTCTTAGTTACCTTAGTTTATTGGCATGACAGAAATTCTTAATAAGTTAAATGATGAAATACAAATTTTGAAAGCAAAGTGACAATGTAAGAGTGTTGAATGATCGAAAATGTGAATAATAAGAATGTAGTCAATTAAATAGTCTTCATTGTGATCAATCTCAAACTATTTTCTTCTATTATTTTTATTCTCACACTTGTTACTTTTGTCATATTTTCATATGGATCATATGAAAAGGGAAGTTCAAATCATAGGCTATTCAAATATTTAACTCATGCTATTGTACTAACCATCATACCTTGTCTCTCTTGCTCTCCAACGTTAAGAGTAAATTTCTCCAGAGTCAATCATTACAACTTATGGAGCGTTAAACCCGAAGTAAGCTTCAATGATATTTGTTTTATATTACATCATTTGAATGCAAAGTGAGTAACAATGTTAAAATATGGAAAATGGAAATAATAAGAATGTAGTCAATTATAAATAGTTTACTGTTTCAAAAATAAAACATTTCAAGTAAGTGAACACTTTATTTTACATGAATATTAAAGTATTTTATTTATGGTTGAATTATTGTAACACATAGATCATTTCACATTGTATATAAGTTTTTTGTTCTTAAACTGAAATCAATCCTCTATTAATTTAATTACTTTGAAATTAATGTACATTATACCTCTAGTTACATAAAAAAAATCAAAATCTACACTTAAATCAATGCATCTAGTGCAAGCATTCAAATAGGATTAGAAATCAACATCAACTCTAAAAGAAATGCATCTAATGCAAACAACCAAATAGGATTAGAAATAAAGATCTATAGTAAAATCAATGCATCTAGTGCAAACAATTAAATAGGATTAGAAATCAACATCTACACTAAAATCTATGCATATAATACAAGCAATCAAATAATATTAGAAATCAACAATGACACTGAAATTGATTCTTCTAGTTCAATTAATAAAAGAGGATTAAGAATCAACATCTACACTGAAATCAATGCATCTATTTCAGTGAATAATAATGTATCTCCTGCTCCCTCTCTCCCCCATCTCTCCCTCTCCACCTCTCCCTCCCTCTCTTTGACTCTCTCTTCTCCCCGCCATTTATATCTATATCTCCCACCATCTCTCCTTATTTGTCTCTCTATATCACTCCCCCAAATTCTCTCTCTTTCTCTCTCCATGTCAATCTATCTCTCTGTCCCTCCCCTCCATATATATTTCTATCTCCCTCTACATCTTCTTATTTTTCTCTCTATCTCACCCCCAAAACATAGACACTCTCTCTCCCTCCCTCTTCCTCTCACTCCCTCTCCACCTCATCTCTTTCTCTCTCCCTCTTCTTCCCTCTTCCCCTCCCACTATATCTCTATCTCCCTCCATATATCTTCTTTTCTCTCTATCAAACCCCCCAAACATTCTCTCTCTTCTCTCTCCCTCTCTCTATATATATATATATATATACATATCCCTCCTCTTCTCCCACTCTCTCTTCCCCCCCTTCTCTATTTTCCCTTATATTATGTTTAATATTATAATATTATAATACTATACTTAATATAATATAAGGATATATTAAGTTGTTATGTTATAATTAATCAATACTTATTATATATTAATATTAATAATCATAATTTTGAAACCTAATTTTCATGCATTATACAATGTTATACTATATTATATCAAATCTAATATTATATTAAAAGCTCTTTATCCTAATATATTAATAATATAATATATATGGATATCAACTTTATCATATTAATATATATCCTAATATATTAATTACGTTGATAGACGTCTTATTGTGAGGTTCTTCCTAGTGAAACTATAGATGTCTTATTATGAGGTTCTTCTTAGTGACATTGTATAGATTTAGATGATTTATAGGTTTTAATTTGTGAGGTTTCCTTGAGTTGGCCCACACTGAGAGTGTTATGTCAAATATTATTACCTATTTCCGCATTTCCTCATATTATTTATTCCCCATTTCCTCATATATTTATTGTCAATTTCTATTATGAGAGGTAGGAGTCGTTCCGATGAGCCTGTCTGCATGGAAGCTCAGCCACATACAAAGTAATAACCAACCAACTATTCAAACTGAGAGACTTTTATCCTTTATGTCGTTTCGATGAGCCTCTCTGCACGAAAATGACTACATCCAAAGAAATAAATAGCCAACTGTTCAAAATGAGAAGCTTTTGACCTCTATGAGAGCCCACTCATTCTAATCTAAGTATAACCGAACAACCAAAATATAAATGCAATAAGCATCCTAACACAATTGTTCATCAAAACAAAAGTGGCTCGTCCACCACAATCCCAAACGAACACCCACAATCCCCAACAACACTGAATATATATGGAAGAAAAAAAATGCAAAAAATGAAAAACAAATAGCGAAAGAAAACCATTGTTATTATTATTATTATTGGGTCGTTACCTATATGTGAATCGTTCAACAGATGAAAGATCCAATTCCAATTAGCATGAATAAGTCCTCTCTATTTGTGGTTGTAATTCAAACCTTGATGGGCAACCCTTATCCCAATTGTCGATTCTTTAAATCGTCTTGCATGGCTGCTCAGGCCCACTTTTCCGTCTCCATTTACATAGACGGACGTTGCCGTTGATTACCAAGTCAGAAAATTGTTGCAGCCAGAAATATAACCTATCCTTTGTATCCTATTCATTGTGTCACATCTTGGGTCAGTGCATCGCACTCCCGCCTAGGGGTTAAATTTGACGGGTGCCCTTACCTATCAGAGAATTTTTTTATGACGGTTTTATTTTTAAATTGCCCATCACATGACTTTTAATATTTATTTTTACAAGTTTCATCTAATTTTTGCAAATTGTATTTATAATTGTTACAAAATTTCCATGCTTTGTTGTACCAATGAACTTAAGTGGCATTGCTACACTTTCATTTGAGACGTGTTGATGAAACTTTTCTGTGATTTTTCTACGTTGTTGAAATATTTGGCTTTTTTTTAAAGATGGTTGCTATGAACTCCTTCACCATTTGTCTCCGACATTTGATTCCTCATCAATGGCAGCTTTTCTCTGCCATTTGTGTTCCTCCGTTCTATTGAGCACTTCGTAAATCAATTGGAAACTGAACTGTCGTTGATTGCCCTCCGTTGTAGTAATCGTGGACTACTTGATTTGGATCATGCCCCCCATTTCTTCTTTCCGTCAAATTGTGATCAGCGGGAGCTTGTTCTTGCCAGGAATAGGGTTAGCAGTCCAGGAGCTCATGTAATTTATATTGTTTGCAACTGTACTGCCATTATTACCAGTGCATACAGATTAAAAATGGGAGGGTCTAGTTCCCTTTAGAAGCATTATGGGCCCTAACCAGTGCATACAGATTGTTTCTTCTCTGCTTTACATCTGCCTTGTCTCTTTTTACCCACTTTCGTGGGAGCTTGATTATTCTCTAGACTTGCTTGTTAAGATTTTCCCTGGGATGTGTTAATTTGGGATTGAGGATGGGGCATTGGCTGCATTACTCTTGTAGAATTAAACAAATAATTACTCGACAAGTAGTCCCTCTGAACTTGGCCATATCCATTCGTCTGGGATTTCTCACCAGGAAATCCATTAAAGTGGGTATCAGAAATTGGTAGATCTGAATAATGCACTGGCACAGACCCTGCGCTGGTTTGAACGGGTGTGTGCATAGGTCTACTAGGTGTTGTTATGGTTGTATAAAGATTTGATGAATACTATGGATTACGGCCTCTTCCGAATCCACCTGTGGATCTGGGTGTGGTACCTCCTCCAGCTAGTCTACCTGTTGGTGGCTGTTTAATTGGTCTGACCACTTCTGATTTCT
The DNA here is from genome assembly GCA_000404065.3 of Pinus taeda. Classification (NCBI taxonomy): domain Eukaryota; kingdom Viridiplantae; phylum Streptophyta; class Pinopsida; order Pinales; family Pinaceae; genus Pinus; species Pinus taeda. The sequence continues at coordinate 58,111 of APFE030665728.1, forward strand.
GCGGAAACTGTGGAGCAAGGAATGAAGGGACATGAAAGTATGCTGCTGGGCTTCGTGTATAACCTGTAGATGTTGTGCGTCTTCCAATTATTGCAGCAATGGCGGGCTTTTCCTGCTGAAATAACCATTTCATAGTCTCTTTGCTCTCTTGGAATCCCAGCAAAACGGTGAGCTTTAAAAAAGCCCTTCGATACTATTAGAGTTGGTCTAGTAGCCCTCCACCAGAGATCAAAGATCTTTGAATTTCATAATTAGGTGTCCCATCAGTGTGATCATGTTGCATTCCATTAGGCATGCCATAACTTTGTTGGAGGAGTTTGTGTCTTTTATTCCCCCCATGTTTGGCATTATTGGTTCATGTTTGTTTGAGTGAATAACATCTTCAAAGGGTCATTTGTCTTGCTTTAAATTTCGAGGTCTTAGGTCTAGGGTTAAGTCAATTTTTGTCTTGAGAGGTCATAAAGGACCAGCAGGCCAGAGGGATGTCATTCATAAAGCATCATTTCAACAATTCTCACTATTGTACAACTAAATTTCCACCTTGTTTTCAAAACTCTGTTTTTGAAGAACAAAGGTCATTTTCTCATTTTTTGCAAAAATTCTCAAATTTTCAAACTCTCCAAATGTCAAAGTGCAGCCTTGGTCTCCTTTGCCAAAGCACCTCAGAAGCTATCCCTGCAAATTTTTTTAGAAGAAATCATCATTTCAGCTAATTTTTCAAAGAAAAGAAACCAAAAGTCAGAGCCAATTAAATTCAAAAAGTGTCAACACTCAAAACATTATAAAGTGGGTTTTGGGCAAATGAAAATTTAAAGGAAGCCTATAAAAGCACATCATTCTTCATTTGCAACTCATTTTCCTCTCACAAGCTAAGTGAAACCTTGCAAAGGCGATTTTATGAGTTCTTGAGCAAAGTGGGCAGTTTCAGAGGCGCGCTACGCATTAGGAAGGGCGCGCTACGCGTCAGGAAGATTTTCGCAGTGTAATTTTACAAGGGCGCTATGCATTGACGGGGTGCTACGCGTTGGGCAAGGCGCGCTACGCGTTGGGTTTTTCGCCCTGTAACTTGCCAGCAAGCACACAAAACCTCTCTTTGCTCAAGAAAAATACAACATTTGAAAAAGTCAAACAACAATCAATTGTGTGCACAGTCAACATATACATTTCAGCCATCCTGTCTTCAAAACCATGTCAGAAACCGAATCAGATTATGAGCAGAGTTATGATAGTGATTCAACATCGAAGGAAGAAGTTCCTAGGAGACATCACAAGGGTGGTAAAGGTGGTTGGCATGTTAGAGAGGAGCCCACCTCTTTGGCTTATTTGCAAGCCTGTCCACTTGCAATGTCCTGTTTTCGGTACCAATCATGTTTTGAGTATTGTGAGAGGATCTCACAAATTCAACATCACAGAGAATTAGTCCGCTTGTTTGTCCTAAATTTTCACAATGGTCATGTGAACCTTCCAGGAGTGGACTTCACACTATCACCCGAGGTTGTTGCTCAAGCCACCGGGATACCAAATGTTGGGGAAGAGTGGACCAAGCGCAAGCTACTAGACAAATTTCATTATCAACCATACATCAAACTCGAATGCATGAGGCACCTTACTGCTGTTTTTCCTTTCAGATTCCTAAGGGAGGAGTATGCACCCTTGATGAGGCTTATCATGCGTTATTTTACTTGTGAGGGCAGATTTTCACGTTTATATTCGTACCATATCCGTTTGTTGATGCATTTTACCCGGGTACGAATGATGAACATTCCATTTTTCATGTGCTGGAATATAGAAAAGATGGTTCCCATAGTGCAAAGGAAGAACCCTGCACAGCAACTCAAAAGTATATATCATTATGCACTGATCGAGATCATAGTGATGTATCAGTTGGCATAGCAAGGTATTCCATGGGAGGATCTCATTTCTCGCAACTTCTTCACGGTGCCACATCCACCTCCTGAGATTGTCCATAATGAGGGGGGGCCTTCACAGCAGTTTGACATTCATGGGACCGAGCATGTTGATGCTCCAACATATGTAACATATCAGAAAGGTCCCATAGCCTTATTTGCAGCTACACGATGAGTACTATCTCCACCCGGGGTGGAAGGGATCTCGTTGACTTCATCGACACAGCGAGTATTATCTCCACATCATGTGGAAGGGGTCTCGCCATCTTCTTCGGCACAGGTACAAGTTAATGACAGGGGCAAGAGGCCCATGATTGATGAGGGTCCTTCAAGATGTCAGGACACAGATTTCATTGATATTGATGCTAGCTCTCCTGCCTCAGAGCTCAAGGAGATCATCCGAGAGCAAAGGGCCGAGAATGAGTCGCTGCACAAGAAATTGCAGATGGAAAAATGGGTGATTAACTACTTAGAGAAGCGCAACAAACAGTTGGAAGATGAGCATGAGCTTTATGAGCAGCGGAAGATTCGTGAAGACTGGGAATTGGCCCGTAGGAGACCAGGTGATTTGACACCTATCGATCTGGAATCTATGCTCATTTGGGTGAATACTCATTTAGAAAAGTTGATAGCCAAGGCAAACAGGGACAAAGATATGCTCCGCCACATGAAAAATCATTAGGCCCGCATGCATGTGTGCAATGCAAAAATGAAGGTACTCAAGAGACGATTGGCCAAGGCACTAAAACGAAGGAAAAGCCCCGATTCACTTCAGATTTTGGCTGAAGCCACCTTGAAGGAGCATGGCACTCAATGATACACCCTCAGCTCCAAATTCAGATAATTTGGAGCAATTTTGGTGATTTTTGAAATTTTTTTGTCAAAAACAGGTTTTTGCCCTCAACGTGTAGCACGCTGCGGGCTACCCTTAAGTTGGGGAGGTCAATTTCAAGAAAGGTTTGCATTTTTGGATTTTTCATGACAAAATACACTTTCTCAGCCACTGCCAAGAATTTTCATGGAGATTTGAGCCCCCAAAAGGTCAAAAAACAAGAAAAAAATGACCTTCTGCCACTTTTTGGACACACAGGAAGAAGTCTTGGGAGATTGCAATTTTGGAGGGTCAAATGGCCACCGCATTGAGAAATTCTACTTGGGTTGGAGAGTAGACATCCATAACTTTCCAACAAGCCCACTTGTGCCTCATTTGGATGCCGGGAAGTGCCTCAAAAGTGGCCTTAAAGGCGCGCTACGCGTAGAGAAATGTCGCGCTACGCGTTGGGAAAATTTGCCAGTTTTGCACCTTCAGCCCAGGAAAATGCAGCATTGACTAGTTTTGACTTTTTGGTGGGATTTTTCATCCTCTTTGATGTAATTAATGTAATTTCATGTTGAAATGACATTTTTTTACCTATTCCAGAAGATTCATTCATAAAATGGCAAAAAATTAATGAATGAATTGGTTTCCAAGCTTATATAGGCAAGTTGTTTTGATTGCCTAGTTTGTAGTGCTCAGTTTAGAATTGGTTGAAACAGCTCCTAGAAGGAGGAGCTCGACCCCTAGAGGTTAGGGAATGGTTTGTCTTGGTCTATATATGTAATTTTTCATTCAATAGCAGGGGTTGGACTCTTGGGATAGTTTTGAGACTATATTGTAGATATTTTACCAACATTTTTGGCAAAGGAAGACCAGGGTTTTGCAGCACTACTTGGGATCCATGTGGCTTTATGTCTTGATGGTGTGTTTCTTTTAGTACTTGTAAGTTGTGTATGTGCATAATTATCTATTGAAACTTCTCTTATTAAGCAAATGAAGTGTTAAGGTAGAATCCATGAAATTGTTATGCTCTGCCTTTAAATTTGTTTAATATTCTATGTTTTCTTCAGTTTAAGGAGAATCCTTGAGACCCCTTGCTCTCCTTAGCCCCTCACCGGTCTGATCTATCCATCTCACCTGCTTTAAGGCATCAAAACAATTGCCTATCTTGCCCCCAGTGGACCTCTGCAAAAACTGTGCCTCATCCCCGCACCCAAAATTGCCTTTCCCTTGATTTCAACAAAATCATAAAAAATCAATCCTAAACTCTTTGTACTTAATACCTAGCCTAAAATCAGTCATCAATTCATTCATCTCGAGCCTTTTCGAATATATTTTGTCAAGTTTGACCCGGAGAGAGCCCTCTCCTGTCCTTGTAGGGCTAGCTACGAGGCTGAGCGTGGTTTTATGTGGCCTTGAGTCTTGCCTTATTTTAGCGTAAGGCGGATTTGAGCGCTAACATAGTGGCGACTCCACTGTGGAAGAAATCTCAAATGGTTTTCTTGTTGATGAGTTTGTTTCACAAGTCTTAGACGGAGTCTGAAGTCACGCCAGGTAGCTTTTGAAACGCTCTTGCTATGCATAAGTGAAAGCAGATAAATGTTGCTTCATTCGATCTCCGATTAGCTTGCGAAACTTTGACTTGCAGATCACCCCAGTACCTTTGATCGTTTTAGACCTTTGGATGATTGAGTCTAATAAACGATTGGTTGAATTATTTTCATTCTTTTGATCTCCTAATAAATACACTAGCTTCAAAAAGACATACAAGAGCTAATCCAGATCCGAATCCACCTCCTATTTATGAAAATCCAAATTTGATTCGAAAACTCCTCCGTCAAGAAAGCTCGGCGACTCCCTTGGTTAAATCTCGTTCATGTCCTGCACTTTTTGAATACCTTGAAGAAATTCCTTTCGACGCAAGGTTTGAATTGTCATTGTTCAAGACTAAGTCTGAAAATGCTCTCAATTCTATTTTTCCAAATCCTGACTTCGCTGCAGCTCTTGAATTTGAAAAGCATAATAAATTAATTGACAATTTTATCTTGAGGCACCTTCAGACCACCATCCAAGCAGCCAATCTTTCTGAGTTTTTAGAAGCCATATCTGCAAACATTGGATCCACCGTCACGGCACCTACCTCAAGAGTTCCTACTGAACCACCTTTCATTCCTACCATTCCTTTGCAGCCTATAGTTACTTACTCCAAATCTACAACTAATTCCCCTTCTTCATCCCACATTGCTTCTCCTCCGCATACACCTCTGCATACTCCCCATACAGTAGCAGCATCCACTACGCCAACAACACCGAGGGTAAATCCACCTAGAGAAATGGCTTCTCGCTTTGCACCTCTTACTTTACCTCAGCAATTGCATGATATGCCAATGGATTATCAAAGTAAAATTCCTTTATTTGATGGCACTCCTCAAAGTGTTTCCGCTCAACAGCACATAGACAAAATGGCAACTTTTTATGATTTATATGAGATTGATGACGAGGATGTAATTATGCGATTGTTTGTGCAAACATTTGGAGGAGAAGTTAGAAAATGGTTCAGAGGCTTGGGAGCTAGAAGTATACCTACGTTGGCTGAACTTCAGAAGCAGTTTCTTGAACGTTGGGAACTTAAAAAGGATCCGCTTCAGATTAATGCCAATTACAATAATATCAAACGCAATCCCGATGAGTCTGTCCAAGATTATATTATTAGGTGCAATACAGTTTATAATGCTATCCCTGATGATTTGAGACCATCTAGAAAATCATCTCTTCTTAAATTCCCGGATGGCTTTGATCCGAAGATGGCTTACACATTACGGGATAGAGATCTGCCTACTTTAGAAGATATGCAAAAGATTGTTGTCAATGTTGAGGCAAATCTGAACGATGAGAGAGCATGTTTGAAGGCAGAGAAAAGAGTGACTATAAAGGAAGAATCTACATCATCAGAACCACCTTGGCTTCGCGAGATGTTCAAAAGACTCAACCTTGACAAATCAGAACAGCAGATTCGTAATCCAAATTACCATGGCCACCAACAACCTCAGTACAGAATCAAGCAGCGTGAACCAAGAGTACAAGAGCCGGCAGCCCAACAACCAATCAAAACTCCTCTTTTGTAGAATTTTGTAACTCAAGATGAAGATGAAGATGTTGATGTAGCAGGGGACCAAAATCACTTCTTTACTCCTGATGATCGCCCATTTACATCACCGAAGAAGATGAGTATGGAGAAAGTTCAGGCGCCCAGCAAGATGAATATTTTATCTTGGCTAATGATGCAGATTTAGATGATTACCAAAGGGCATATTTGAATGCCTTGTCCACTCAATAGAAGCAGTATTCATTGAGGAACCGAGATGTGCCTATCAATCCCATTCAGAAAAGAAAAGAAGCTATAGCACCAAATATGGATTCACTGATACCGCCGAAAAAAGGAAAAGAGACAATTGATCCCACAACTAGCAAGATATCAGCAGTAGAAAGGACAAATCAGGCAGCTATAATCAAAGATAGGACAGAAGTCAACAAAGTTTCAGCATTTAGTTTGGAAAATGAAATTTCCAAATTAAAAATATTTATTCCTTTGACTGAAATCATGAAAAACAGCAGCTACCGAGGTCAAGTTTCCAAAATTCTGAACTTTGATCCCATGCTTGACATGGTGAACGTTGAAGATGATCAGCTTGAATTGATCTTTGGGCCAGCATTGGATGGTCAGTCCCCTGAGAGTGATGTTCCTCCCTTTTATATCAGTTTGAGATTGCATGAATATGTCTTGCATAATGCCATGTTCGATTCGGGTGCTTCACATAATTTGATGCCAAAGGCAATCATGGAGAAGCTAGGGTTAGACATTACCAGAAAATATCATGATTTATATTCATTTGATTCCAGCCGTGTGAGATGTATCGGGCTCATCAAAGATCTGGTTGTTAGCTTAGACCAAATCCCGGCGAAAAATGTCTTGATGGATGTGGTTGTGCCAGACATTCCTCCACGGTTTGGTATGCTACTTTTGAGATCTTGGGGATCTAAGTTGAAGGGCACTTTACAGTTAGAGTTCTCTTATGCCACAATTCCAGTCTTCGGTCAAATGAGAAAGCTATATCGCGAGCAAAAGATGAAATATATGATAACTAGTAAAGAGAAGCCGATCAATCATCCTGTAAATTATGTACATACTGATTTGGAGTCGTTTGTTTTATTTGCTGATAGTTTTAATGATATAGATAGTCAGTTAGTTCAAGCAGAAGACATACCAGAGATCACTGAAAACTTCAGAGAAGTACTACAAAAGGAAAGAGGAGAAAAGCAAGCTATCATGGAGCAAATAGCTGAAGAAAAGGGGTAGCAAATAGAAAAATCATAGGCAGTACAATTTCAGCACTTGGAGGAGGATGAAGATGGTCTTTGGACCATGGATTTTAATGGCGCGGTAGGTAGTGATGGTGCTGGTATTGGTGTGTGGATTCGAAGTCCTTTTTCCATTCAAGACAAAGTTCCAAGCAAGGTGAGAGTGTGTTCCTATAAACTAGCATTTGATTGTTCAAATAATGAGGCGGAATATGAGGCTCTCATTGCTGGCCTAAAGATTCTTAAGAAACTAAAAGCAAAGAAGATTGCAGTCTATGGGGATTCCGAGTTGGTGATAAAGCAAGTTAATGGTGAGTTTCAGGCCAAACATCCTCGCATGAGGGCATATCGAAATGTAGTCTTAGATATTTTAATGTTGTTTTCTGATTATACCTTGACATGTGTGCCTCGCCTACAAAATGGTGTTGCGGATGGACTTGCTAAGGCAGAAAGCAATTTGAAAATTCCAATGAATTCTAGCAACAAATTTTAGATTCATGTGAAGCATCATCCCACCGTTTCAGATAATCAACGATGTTGGCAAGTTTTTCAAGATGATGAAGAGATCAATGAGTTTCTACAAAATAAGTGTAAGTTCAAAGATTCCTCAATAGATACTGAAAATGATGATGGTGATGACAATATACAAGTAAATCAAATGGATGTGCTGCAACTTAAGGACAACATTATTCCTAAAGGATTGATTCCTTTAGAGGAGCTGTTTGACCAAGATGAGTGGCCCGCAAACCGACATTGAGACCGACTGAAAAGGGTGTTGAAGAGGTAAACATCGGGACAGCTGAAAATCCCAAGATGGTTAAGTTATCAAGGTCATTATCACCAAAGGTAAAAGCTGAATATATGAAATTGTTGTCTTTATTTTCTGATGTATTTGCATGGGATTACTCAGATCTTAAAACATATGATACAAATATCATTCAGCATATTATTCCTATTAAGCCAAACCATAAGCCTTTTCGTCAAAAGTTGAGGAGAATCAATCCGAAGTTGCTGCCATCAATTGAGAAAGAGGTAAACAGATTGTATAAGTCAGGAATCATTGTGCCTATTCGATTTTCAGATTCGATATCAAACTTGGTGACCGTAAGAAAGAAGACAGGTGAGATCCATTTATGTATTGATTTCAGAAATTTAAATAAGGTGTCCTTAAAGGACAATTATCCGCTGCCCAAAATGGATCATATATTGCAGCGAGTAGTTGGAGCATCAAGGATGTCACTACTTGACGGTTATTCAGGTTACAATTAGATTTTAGTGCATGAAGATGACCATGACAAAACCGCATTCACCACTCCATGGGGAACATTTATTTATGCAAAGATGCAGTTTGGTTTGAAAAATGCAGGAGCTACCTTTCAGCGTGCAATGGATGCAGCTTTCGCCAATGAGAAAGATGTATTTTTGGTTGTTTATTTTGATGATTTAACCGTGTTTTCAAATTCCGATGAGGAACATTTGTATCATTTGAAAATTGTTTTCCAAAGGTGCAGAAAATATGCATATCGTTGAATCCGAAAAAGAGTCCTTTTGCCATGGATTAGGGCAAACTTCTTGGTCACATCATATCTAAAGACGACATCCGTATTGATCCAGCACGTGTTGAAGCCATTGAGCAAATTGAACAGCCCCGGAACAAGAAAGAAATTCAGTCTTTCAATGGTAAACTGAATTTCCTGCGTCGTTTTATTCCAAATCTAGGAGAGCATCTTAGAGAGATCACAAGCATGCTCAAAAAGAACAGCCAGGTAAGGTGGACCGAAGAGGCGGTTAAATCATTTAATCTAGTGAAGTTAGTTCTTTCTACAACTCCTATTTTGATCATCCCTAACTACACTCAAGACTTTATTTTATTTTCATTTGCTTCTGAGCACACTTTGGCAGCTGTGCTAATGCAGAAGAGAGAAGGTGTAGAAAAGCCCATCGTCGTTTTCAGTCGCATTATTAGAGATGGAGCATTGAAATATAACATCATTGAGAAGCAAGCACTTGCACTTGTAAAGGCCTTGAAAGATTTCCGTGTGTACATATTGCATTCTCATATTCTAGCTTATGTTCCTAACGCGGTAGTTAAAGATGTTTTAGTACAGGAAGATTCAGAAGGGAGAAGGGGTAAGTGGATTGTTGTGTTGTTAGAATATGATGTTGAAATTAAACCCACCAAGCTGATCAAAGGTCAAGGATTCGCCAAGCTAATGGCTGAAACAAATCTGCAGATCTTAGACATAAATTTAATTGCTGCCATGTCTAATGAAGATGAGGAGAACCCATCCATTCAGGTATCTGAAATGTTTCTTTCTTCTCCATGGTACGCTAATATTTTATATGTACTTTAGCATTTATCTTCGCTTCCTGGAATGCCAAGAAACAGAAGTAGAATATTGAAATTGAAGGCTGCCAAATTTTGCATTCTCGATCCAGCATTGTTTTGGAAAGACCTAGGTGGAATGTTATTGAATTGTTTGGTAGAGGATGAAGCCCAAAGAGTCGTGGAAGACTTTCATAGAGGGGACTGTGGAGGTAATTTGTTTTGGAAGACCACGGCAAACAAGATACTAAGAGCAGGCTATTATTGGGCTTCATTATTTTCAGATGTATATAAGGCGGTTAAAAATTGTCACAAATGCCAAATTTTTCAAGGAAAGCAGAAGCTCCAGCCTTTGCCTCTCAAACCAATTGAAATCAACGCACCTTTTCAGCAGTGGGGATTGGATTTCATTGGTGAAATTCATCCGGCATCATCAGGACAACATCGATGGATATTGACGGCCACAGACTACTTCACAAAATGGATTGAAGCAATTCCTACTCGACAAGCTACAGATGTGGTAATTATTTCTTTTCTCGAGACCAATATTTTGTCACGCTTTGGATGTCCAAATAAGCTAATCACAGATAATGCAACAGCGTTTAAGTCAAAAAGGATGATTGAGTTTTTTTATAAGTATAATATTAGTTTGGGACATTCAACCGCATACCACCCTCAAGGAAATGGATTGGCAGAGTCATCTAATAAATCCTTGGTCAATATCATTAAGAAATTGTTGGAAATCAGCAAAAAGGGCTGGCACAAAAAGTTCATAAATGCATTATGGGCTGATAGGGTGAGTCAGAAAAAATCTATTGGTATGTCTCCTTTCGAGTTGGTGTATGGAACAGACACAGTTTTTCCAACTTCACTTGATGTCCCGGTAGTCAAATTGCTTCAAGAAGCGGGTAGTGAAGAAGATCCTATGCAGAGAAGGATTAATCAGATGATTCATTTGCAGCAGACACAGGAGGAGGTATTTCAAAACACTTGCAAATTGTAGGAGCGTATCAAAAGGATTTATGACCGGAAAGCAAAGGCAGATGCATTTCAGCTAGATGAGGTTGTTTTAAGATGGGATGCTCATCATGAAGACAAGGGAAAGCATGGCAAATTTGAAAATTTATGGAAGGGTCCTTATAAGATTGCAGCATATCGCGGCCAAAACACTTTCCTTCTCAAAGAGATGAATGCAGATGAATATCCTGGAGGGCCGATCAATGGTCGGTTATTAAAGAGATATTACTTTTGAGTATTTTCTGCTCAATTCATTATCATTGTACATATCACTTTACTTTTGTTCTATCGCACATGTACACTAACTTATCATCTTCAGTTTGGGGCCCGAGGTAAAGGCTATAATTTTGAAAATGAAAGTTATTAGGTCTAAGTTTGTCAAGTCAGTTGTCTAAATTTTTAGTTTCGAGTCTAGTTTGGTCAAAGCAGTTTTTGTTTTTTCAGTCAAATTCTCAAAATTTTGTGTCAGAATAATGACTCCATCGCCCAATGAGTGAAGGCACTGTCTAGCTCTTCCAGAGATCTACTGTTCTTGGCATCTCCAAGGAGCTACCATCCCCATTAGAGCCAATGTTAGAGTCGGTCTAGTAGACCTCCACCAGAGATCAAAGCACTTTGCATTTCATAATTAGGTGTCCCATCAGTGTGATCATGTTGCATTCCGTTAGGCATGCAATAACTCTGCTGGAGGAGTTTGTGTCTTTTATTCCCCTCCTGTTTGGCACTGCTGGTTCAGGTTTGTTTGAGTGAATAACATCTTCAAAGGGTCATTTGTCTTGCTTTAAATTTTGAGGTCTTAGGTCTAGGGTTAAGTCAATTTTTGTCTTGAGAGGTCATAAAGGACCAGCAGGCTAGAGGGATGTCCTTCATAAAGCATCATTTCAACAATTCTCACTATTGTACAGCTAAATTTCCACCTTATTTTCAAAACTCTGTTTTTGAAGAACAAAGGTCATTTTCTCATTTTTTGTAAAAATTCTCAAATTTTCAAACTCTCCAAATGTCAAAGTGCAGCCTTGGTCTCCTTTGCCAAAGCACCTCAGAAGCTATCCCTGCAAAAATTTTCAGAAGAAATCATCATTTCAACCAATTTTTCAAAGAAAAGAAACCAAAAGTCAGAGCTAATTAAATTCAAAAAGTGTCAACACTCAAAACATTATAAAGTGGGTTTTGGGAAAATGAAAATTTAAAGGAAGCCTATAAAAGCACATCATTCTTCATTTGCAACTCATTTGCCTCTCACAACCTAAGTGAAACCTTGCAAAGGTGATCTTATGAATTCTTGAGCAAAGTGGGCAGTTTCAGAGGCGCACTACGCATCACGAAGGGCGCGCTACACGTTGGGGGCACGCTACGCGTCAGGAAGATTTTCGCAGTGTAATTTTACAAGGGCGCTATGTGTTGAAGGGGCGCTACGCGTTGGGAAAGGCGCGCTACGCGTTGGGTTTTTCGCCCTGTAACTTGCTAGCAAGCACACAAAACCTCTCTTTGCTCAAGCAAAATACAACATTTGAAAAAGTCAAACAACAATCAATTCTGTGCACAGTCAACATATACATTTCAGCCATCCTGTCTTCAAAACCATGTCAGAAACCGAATCAAATTATGAGCAGAGTTATGAAAGTGATTCAACACCGGAGGAAGAAGTGCCTAGGAGACATCACAAGGATGGTAAAGGTGGTCGGCATGTTAGAGAAGAGCCCACCTCTTTGGCTTATTTGCAAGCCTGTCCACTTGCAATGTCCTGTTTTCGGTACCAATCATGTTTTGAGTATTGTGAGAGGATCTCACAAATTCAACATCACAGAGAATTAGTTCGCTTGTTTGTCCTACATTTGCACAATGGTTATGTGAACCTTGCAGGAGTGGACTTCACACTATCACCCGAGGTTGTTCCTCAAGCCACCGGGATACCAAATGTTGGGGAAGAGTGGACCAAATGGAAGCTACTAGAAAAATTTCATTATCAACCATACATCAAACCCGGATGCATGAGGCACCTTACTGTTGTTTTTCCTTTCAGATTCCTAAGGGAGGAGTATGCACCCTTGATGAGGCTTATTATGTGCTATTTTACTTGTGAGGGAAAATTTTCACATTTATATTCATACCATATCCGTTTGTTGATGCATTTTACCCGGGTACGAATGATGAACATTCCATTTTTCATGTGCCGGAATATAGAAAAGATGGTTCCCATAGTGCAAATGAAGAACCCCGCACAGCAACTCAAAAGTATATATCATTATGCACTGATCGAGATCATAGTGATGCATCAGTTGGCACAACAAGGTATTCCATGGGAGGATTTCATTTCTCGCAACTTATTCACGGTGCCACACCCACCTCTTGAGATTTTCCATGATGAGGGAGGGCCTTCACAGTAGTTTGACATTCATGAGACCGAGCATGTTGATGCTCCAGCATATGTAACATATCAGAAAGGCCCCAGAGCCTTATTTGTAGCTACACGACGAGTACTATCTCCACTCGAGGTGGAAGGGGTCTCTTTGACTTCATTGGCACAACGAGTATTATCTCCACATCATGTGGAAGGGGTCTCGCCATCTTCTTCAGCACAGGTACAAGTTTACGACAGGGGCAAGAGGCCCATGACTGATGAGGGTCCTTCAAGTGGTCAGGACACAGATGTCATTGATATTGATGCTAGCTCTCCTGCCTCAGAGCTCAAGGAGATCATCCGAGAGTAAATGGCCGAGAATGAGTCGCTGCACAAGAAATTGCAGATGGAAAAATGGGTGATTAACTACTTAGGGCAACGCAACAAAGAGTTGGAAGATGAGCATGAGCTTTATGATCAGCGGAAGATTCGTGAAGACCGAGAATTGGCCCGTAGGAGACCCGGTGATTTGACACCTATAGATCGAGAATCTATGCTCATTCGAGTGAGTACTCATTTAGAAAAGTTGATAGCCAAGGCAAACAGGGACAAAGATATGCTACGCCACATGAAAAATCATTATTGGGCCCGCATGCATGTGTGTAATGCAAAAATGAAGGTACTCAAGAGACGATTGGCCAAGGCACTAAAACGGAGGAAAAGGCACGATCCACTTCATATTTTGGATGAAGCCACCTTGAAGGAGCATGGCACTCAATGATACACCCTCAGCTCAAAATTCAAACAATTTGGAGCAATTTTGGTCATTTTTGAAATTTTTTGTCAAAAGCAGATTTTTGCCCTCAACGCGTAGCGTCCCCCGCACTACCCTTACGTTGGGGAGGTCCATTTCAAGAAAGGTTTGCATTTTTGGATTTTTCATGACAAAATACACTTACTCAGCCATTTCCAAGAAGTTTCATGGAGATTTGAGCCCCCAAAAGGTCAACAAACAAGCAAAAAGTGACCTTTTGCCACTTTTTGGACACAGAATAAGCAGTCTTGGAAGATTGCAATTTTGGAGAGGCAAATGGCCACCAAATTGAGAAATTCTACTTGGGCTGGAGAGTCGACATCCAGACCGTTCCAACAAGCCCACTTGTGCCTAATTTGGATGCCTGTAAGTGCCTCAAAAGTGGCCTTAAAGGCACGCTACGCGTAGAGAAATGGCACGCTACGCGTAGGGAAAATTTGCCAGTTTTGCACCTTCAGCCCAGGAAAACGAAGCATTGACTAGTTTTGACTTTTTAGTGGGATTTTTCATCCTCTTTGATTTAATTAATGTAATTTCCTGTTGAAATGACATTTTTTTACATATTCTAGAAGATTCATTCATAAAATGGCAAAAAATTAATGAATGAATTGGTTTCCAAGCTTATAGAGGCAAGTTGTTTTGATTGCCTAGTTTGTAGTGCTCAGTTTAGAATTGGTTGAAACAACTCCTAGAAGGAGGAGCTCGAACCCTAGAGGTTAGAGAATGGTTTGTCTTGGTCTATATATGTAATTTATCATTCAGTAGCAGGGGTTGGACTCTTGGGATAGTTTTGAGACTATATTGTACATATTTTACCAGCATTTTTGGCAAAGGAAGACCAGGGTTTTGCAGCACTACTTGGGATCCATGTGGCTTTATGTCTTGATGGTGTGTTTCTTTTAATACTTGTAAGTTTTGTATGTGCATCATTATCTATTTAATCTTCTCTTATTAAGAAAATGAAGTGTTAAGGTAGAATCCATGAAATTGCTATGCTCTGCCTTTAAATTTGTTTAATATTCTATGTTTTCTTCAGTTTAAGGAGAATCCTTGAGACCCCTTTCTCTCCTTAGCCCCTCACCAGTCTTCTCTATCCATCTCACCTGCTTTAAGGCATCAAAACAATTGTCTATCTTGCCCCAAAAGGACCTCTGCAAAAATTGTGCCTCATCCCCGCACCCAAAATTTCCTTTCCTTTGATTTCAACAAAATCATAAAAATTAATCCTAAACTCTTTGTACTTAATACCTAGCCTAAAATCAGTCATCAATTCGGTCATCTCGAGCCTTTTCGAATATCTTTTTTCGAGTTTGACCCGGAGAGAGCCCTCTCCTGTCCTCGTAGGGCTAGCTATGAGGCTGAGCGTGGTTTGATGTGGCCTTGAGTCTTGCCTTATTTCAGCCTAAGGCAGATTTGAGCGCTAACAGATACCAAGGGAAATATCCAATGAACAGTTTCCCCGCCTCGGCTGAAGCCCAGCTCTCTGGTCAGCTCTTGCAAAGGCACTATTTGACTTGGCGATAGCCAATCCAGCTGTCTGCGTTCATTCTGAAGGTCTTGGAACCATTTTGTTCAAACCATTTCCAGTAGCCAATCGATAGTATAACTGAAATTGTTGTAGCCCAGTCCTCTAGTAAGCTCTGTGACTCATTTGGCTCCCTATGGCATAGGTAATAAAAAATTGACGATGGATCCTAGAGTTTTGAAATCCAGAATTCTAGTAAGCTCGTCTAACCTTTCTTTGCAGTCATGGGGCACTTGAACTCTGGGGGCCCTCAGGTTCGCCCCCTTATTCGTCATTTCTGCTTCGTCACATTTTGTGGTTTTCATCTTCGGTATTTTGGTGGAAACCCGAGTAGAGGTTGAGCAGCAGCTGCTTTCCTTTTAGAGGGGGCCATCAGATATGTGTTGATGGGGAGATTGAAATCCTTCAGTTGATATTGTTTCAGTTATCTTCAGAGAACCGTCATGCAGTATGCGGTGTATATATATAATAATATATATAAAGAAATTAAAACTTGTGAATTTTCACTATACCCATCAATATGACTTTTTCAAATATTATTAACCAGTCAGCGATGACGTGCAGATTTGGAAACCAATAGTATTTAACGTCTAAAAACGCAAAAAAACGGGCATACAGGCGTCAAATTTAACCCTTGGAGTCTCGTCGTCTAACTGAGAGCTCAAGGCATGTAATGTCGTTTCACCCATGCAGCACGCTTTATGTAAACAATTTATTAGGTTTATTTTAATTATTTTATTTTCTATTTTCTATTATTTTTATTTATTTGAATTATTTGAAAAAAACTTTACATTGCGATAAATTAGTTTATTTGAATTATTTGAAAATTCTTACATTGTTATAAAATTAGTTTTAATAAAATAATATTTTGTGAATTAAATATGTAATTTAATTTAAATAATAACACATGAAAATGGGTAGATAATTAATGTTAAATATTTAATTAATGGGTTGAATATTATTAATTATTCAAATATATTTATAATGTCCAAGATATATCGACAATGTCTTCCCAAATACACATTTTTACAAATTGGAAATCAACTAATTCTTCCTTAAGATATTTAGTACTTTTGTCCAATGTGAAAAAGTGATTTTCTATGTACCATTGAAAATTAGTATGTTAACTAGATATAATATTACAAATGAGTTAATGAAAGGGCGTACCACACTATTCATTAATCTCATGAAAATTGCAAGTCTATCAGATAAACCCAAGGGAATTACTAACCACTCACACAAACCTTGTGTCTTCAACTTTAATTCTCACTTAATGGTAACCTTATTTAAGGACCACCGCACAAATGAATCTACGGTATTGTAGTAGATGGAAGAGGTTATCAATCCTTAGTATAGGATATTTATTTTTTATGGAAATTTTGTTCAAGGCATGGTACTTAATGAACATTATCAAACTTTCATCCTTCTTTGTCACCAAGATGATGGTTGTACCACATGTTGATGCATTGGGCTAATGACTCTGTACTCCAAGAATTGTTGTAACTACTTCTTTCACTTCCTTTACTTCAATGGTGGACTTCTTATACAATCGAAATATTAGGAAGTGATGAATTTAACAACAACTGAATCATGTGCTCAACCCCTTCTTTGGGTGGAAATCGCTAAGATTCTTAAACACTTCCTTGTAGGTTTCACCCAATTGTTGTAATTTCATTGTTTTACTTTCCATTAAATCCTTCCAAAAATGCCTTCATCTCTAACTTTCATTCTTCTCCTTGTTTCTTTCCTTCTCTTAAAACTGCACAGACCCTTATTTATTTATATGAAATTGTGATTTTTTTTAATAACACATTTTAATTTTTTTTACTTATAAGAGAATTTCTCTCTCTCTCTCTCTCTCTCTCTCTCTCTCTCTCTCTTCTCTCTCAATTATAATTTATTTATACTGTTTTCTAATATACATAAAAATGCGATAAAATAATTATAAATATTTTAATATATTTTAATGTTAAATAATTTTTATTTGGTTTAATTTAAATATTTATTTATTTAATTATTACTATATACATAGTTTATTATACACTTTTGAATTTTCAAAAAATATGTTTTTATTACAATTAAAAATTTCATAATCATATGAAGTTTTAATTCTTCATGTGGGAGCATTATTTAAGATCATGTTTTTTTGTAAGAAAACAAACTTTCATTTTATTTTCAAAATTTTACATAGAATACATGCATAGATAAACATGAGTAGACTAAGTCTCAAATGTGTTCACTTTGTGATAAAAAGCTTTCTGACCTAAAGCATGTTTAGGAAGAACCACCTTCCCTTAAGTGGAAAACTAGATGGTCTCCCTGGGAGTCCAAAGACCAATGTTTGACATAATAGGACCAAAGCAAAAACATTTGTACAACAAAAGAAAAGTGGATTGAAACAATAAAATACCACAAGAAAAATGATAAATTAGACTTTGAGAGAGCCTTTAGTGTAGATGGTTAATGAGCCTAGTCACATTGAGAGAGATACTATAAGGGAGCATCATAGCCTTCAGGTAACCAAGGAGGTAATTCCCCTTCAATAAACACACCACATATGCTAGTGTTTGCCTCCTATTGAGAGGTATAAACCTTCGGATGCACTGCATCTACAATCTTATTAGCGGAAGTGAATTCCTTCTCCCCATGTCCAAAAGAGTCAGGACTCTCTTGTTGCTAGTCGTTTTTTTGGGGCCCTAGATGTTTAGGTCTGGGAGTCTTGGTGCATTAATGAATTGAGTCTGCATTTTCCAAGTTAGCAGGTGAGTTACGTGAAGGCGACAAAGGGTGAGGAGGAGGGAATTGAATTCCCAGAGTATCTTACCGGCCATTAGAGTCAACCAAATCTGGCCTAGATAGATATCTATGTCCACAATTCTACTTTCCATGAAATGTAGGACTTCCTCTTAATATCTCAGATGATGACCACGCAAGTTATTTACTATCTAGTTACCATTAGTAGTGTTTTTGATCTCCCAAGCTTCCATTGTTCTGATTAAGTCTCTGATGTGTAGTGGAATATCCTCATCAAATTCTTCCATGCCTTGTCTGTGCTAGGGAGGGGGGGTTGATGGCCTCTTCCACACCCTCCTCTTCTAGCACGCCCTTGTTCATGGACCATAATTTTAAGTTAGGAAGATTATTTTCCTTTAGCATCAAGCTACTTAATCATCATTTCTCTGCAAATGCAATGGAGGCCAACCAACTACAAAGCCATTTGAATGTGAGAATGAATGTCCCTTGGTGGAATAGTTCTTAGTCCATGTCTCGTGTAGGGTATCAGTGCCTTGTCCTCATCCGTTCACCACGTTCCCCTTTTCATTGAATGTTATCTGCAGGGCTAACAACGGAGAGTCTCCACCCATCCCTGTGCAATAATGTGCTAGATATCACTACCATGAGGAGCTCGATGGGAACTAGAGTTTGGGAGGACACCTAGATTTGGGGTACTGAAACTTTTGACAATTAGCATACTAATCTTAAAAATTGATATCAAAATCTAATTAATATCCCAATTAGTTCCCTGATATGTTCTTGACTATATAGGAACTATTTCAATGCATCTTGTATCCACTTTTGACCTCAAGATTTTTCTTGGGGCAGAGGGGCACCCTCAACTATTGATAATAGATAAGTTCTTATTATTAATAAGAAGTGGTATAGTATTTAAGCTCACAACGTCATAATTAAAATAGAATGAGATGATAAATAGGGTTAAGAAATAAATGGAATTAGGCACCAATAAAACATAGTAAACCTTTTAGATCAAAATCTTATCCATTAGACATAAAATCTCAAAGTGCAGAGCACGATAACTAAAACTGAAAGCTAGAATAAGCTTAAAGAAAATAATATACCTCAGGTGTGCCAGTGATTAATGAAGTCATAAGAAACCTAAGATGAATAAAAATGAACTATTGGGTATTAAAACTTATCCAATTGATAAACATTTGTTTGATGATTTTAATGATCGTCTTAAATGCATATATACAAATGCATGGAAAAGTGTGAATTAAAATTCTAAATTATTAATCCATGTTTTGTTTATTATATAAACATTCCATACAAACCATAAATATAAATAAATATGAAAATCAAATTGTCATTGTAAATGTTGAATATATGAGGACCCCAGCCTGAAAGATGTGATAATTACATTCATAATACGAAAAAATAGAGATGAAAAGTGAGAATCTTAAACCCAAAAACTGAGGTAGGAACAACACTCTATTTTCCTTTAGACATGAATCCAATAAACAATTCATTTAGATCTAAGAAGTTTACAATTAACTTGAATAGTTCAATTATAGAGAAAAATCCCCTCTCTCACTGCTTCCAAAATTATATTTCCCTTGTTTTTTAATAAAAGTTATTATAGATTAAGCCCTTAATTTTAAATAATAATAATAATATAATATATATATATATATATATATATATATATATATATATATATATATATTATATATATATATATATATATATATATATATTATAATATATATATTAACCTAGATCTAAGTAATAGTAGGATTGGAAAATAAAAAAGGATTTGGTGAAGAAAGGGTTAGTTCTAACCAAGATATAATCTTTAATAAATAGGATAAATTGTTTTAGGGGGCAAGGGTGATATCAATGAATAAGCCAAACTTGTGTGAATTCAAGATTTTTGGTGTAGTCATTTTATGTTATATTATTGACTCCAACTAGGGTTATTGGCTCCAACTCGGGATAGTATCTCTTTTTGAGGCACAAAGAAAATGTAAACCACATTCATTTGCCTTTTGTCTATAAATTTGTCCTTGTTCCTACTCATTTATGATCCATTGAAATCATTTCTTTGTTTCTCTCTATGAACTTATTCAACATTGAAACAATTGTACGTGCAAATTAGAAATAAAAATTGTTCTACAAATTTAAAAACAAATGCTCATTTTGGAAAGATTATTTAAGCACAACCAACTCTTATACTAATTTGGTCAACCGTTTTGGTTAAATAAAAGTAAATTTTTCAGTGCAATTGTGAAAATATTTGATTGAGTGAGTGAACTATTGAGTCCCAAACTTGCATCTTTCCTACACAGTTTTCTAGCTTCTTTCCATTCATCTGAACCTCCTAAGTCATTAGTATCATTGCATATTAGTTTAAAAAATAGCATTTAAAGTGGTTTCTTGACTATGTGTTTGTGTTGCTATTTGAACTAGATTTTTTTTTATGAGCTGCGGAATCTTGTCACTTTCCGTAGCCAACTCATCTTTCCACAACTATTTTGTCAAAGTCTATATTGCAGGTGTCTTCAGGCAAATCGAGCCACATGGGCAAGTTGAAAACAACGTGGACATGGACAGAGTCCTATTGGCTCAGTCGAATTCATCAAAAGAGGCCATAGTCAAAGGTAGTCAAGCGGTGGTCAACCTAAGAGTCCTACGGTGACAGAACTCTGTTTTTCACCACGTGAAGACTTGCGTGGTCATTCCCCAATCTCAGGAGACATATCAACACCTGTGGACTGCTCCATAAGCTGAATCCAACAACCACCCTCCAAAGATTTAATCTTCACGGCAGCCATAATGCTAGATTCCTGGTCGTGATTGTTCACATGGCTTTTATCAACGCAGATTGTAGGAAAGTAGTTATGTCATCCTCTGTTATAAATAATGCGTTCTCATACGCATATTAGCTAGCTTTGTAATCTAATTTTGAATGTTAACGATCCCACTCTGCTGTGACTTAATTTCTGTGTTATGATTGTATTTTGAATACATGAGAAGACTATGTTTATAAGCTCAATTCATGGTTAATAGTTGTTGCCCAAGGACTGTGCAAAGGGCCCCTGCACATGCCAAGGTTTTTTTTATTGCTGTATAGTTTCATGCTTTATTTCCTTATTTTCATTATGCCATAGTTATTGATGTGTATATATTTCATTTCTTATGGTATTAACGTTTTATTTATGCCCATAATTTTCCATGCTTTATACTGCTGTTAACTGATCAGTGTCTTTGTTCCAAATTACAGTAGGCAGCCCGAGCACTTGCACATAGTTTTATGATGACTAATGACATGGAATCTGTCTTGTCCTTCTACTGATTTATTTTTCTTAGTTTTTAATCTCAGCACTGTTTTATTTATTTTAGTTTTGTACATTTGCTTTACTAGTTAGATTAGATATTAAATTATTCATGTCATTATCAGTTACCTCCTGAGGGATTGAAGTATGAGTGTGTAGTTTGATATTAGTTTATTTTTCTGCAAGTTAGTTATTGAATTACTCATGTCATTTTCAGTTGCCTCCGAAAGCCATAGGGAGACTAATGGTGAGGGATTGAAGTATGAGTGTGTAGTTTGATATTAGTCTATTCTCCTGCAAATTAGATATCGGATTGCTCAAGTTGTTTATGATTACCTCCGAAAGCCATAGCGAGACTAATGGCGAGGGGTCAGAGTATGAATTGATGTAATTTGATTTTTAGCTTTATTTGCTTGCAATTTTTGAATTTCTTTGAGTACAATTTCTTTCGTATTTAGACAGCAGCAAGGGTAATGGGTTTCATGATCAATAGTTCACTGCTTGTTTGACTAGTATAGTGGCACATTTTCATTTTCTTTTAGGAATTAATTTTTTCATTGCATGTTTTAAACCCCTTTTGAAGTTTGAAGTTTGGGAAATCATTGTAAAGGACATCATTGCCTTGAAAATCTATATCCATACTTGGCTTTTAGAATTTCCATCTCACATTAGGAAGTCAACCAAGATAAAAACCCCGAAAGCAAATAAAAAACTAAAAACGACAACAAGTAAGAGATAGGTTATCTTGCACATATAGTGTGCCACACTTCGTCAGCTTACGAATCCGGGATTGAAAATTAAATGCAGCAATTTAGGACACACTAAATTGACCAAATATTTTGGTGTTGTTGTCGTGGAAGTGTAACTAGGTAGCCAATTTCTTAAAAAAAAATATAATAATAAAAAGAAGGGAAAAATTGATAACTTCTTGAAGTATGCTCTCCTCTTGTACCTAGTGTGATCTGGAGGATCAGAAAATAAAGTTAGTGGTTCAATAATTTCTTAAGTATGCTCTCTTCTTGCAGCTAGTGTGACCTGGAAGACCAGAAAGAGAATTATTAGCCCAACTTAAAAATAAAAAAAATGACATGCATAGAGCTAGAGATTCTAGGGGAAGGTTTATAACTAGAGCCAAGATTTCGATTTTCACAACTCCATATTCTTCAAGGCATAGACAAGAATCACCACCATCTACTCCTAGCCTTAAGATCCCTGGAATTCTAGGAGTAGGAGCTGAATTAGAGGATTCTCCTACACTATCTACCAAATCTCATTTAGAATAAGACCCTTTCTTTACTTCTACAAGAGAGCATATTGTAATTAAAGAATTAGAATCACCTGAAGAAGAAAAGGAAGAAACTCCCTCTCATCCTCCCTTGATAGAAGAACCAGAGGACTCCGAGGACTCCGAAGAAACTATCATGACAGAGGAAGTGGTAGATGGATTTGGAGGTAGAGGTAGAGGTAGGGGAGGAGGAAATAATGGAGGCAACAATGGTGTAGGTGGAGGTAATAATGGAAGAAATAGGGAAGGAGACAACTCGTTTGGATTCCCTATAGCTGATGAGGAAAGTCATACAACGATGAAAAACATCCCACCATCTGTCCTCCCCAACTTTTATGGATTGCGAAGTGAGATCCTGAAACATTTCTGTTTGAGTTTGAAGTCGTGTGCCGAACCTATGACTATATGGAAGACTCTCAAAACTCAAACTGTTTCCTTCGACATTGAAGGGGGCTGCTTTGAAATGGTTCATGGCATTAGTCACCTAATCTATTAGGACTTGGAATGATATGAAACAAACATTTTTGGATAGGTACCTGGACTATTGCATGCCCACCAATCATAAGCATGAGGTATTCAAAATGGTACAAAAAGAAGATGAAAACTTGGAGGATTTACTTGAAATATTTCAATACAACTTAAAGAGAGCAAAGGTGAGCAACTTAGATGAGGAAACATTGAAAGCCATCAGAGATGAATGGATAGATATTTTAAACATGATGGGGAAAGGAGACATTTCTCGACTTCCACTTCATGACATAGCAGAACTATGTGTCCATCTCTCAAGGGGGAAATCTAAAACAGGAAAAGGGCCTAGAGATTCTTCTCTTATCAGGGCAAACAAATCTGCAACTGGATCAGTAAGTAGGACAAAAATTGGAAATATGCTTGATGAATTCAAAACAGATATCTTAGGGAGCCTAGTGAACAACTAGACACCCTTAACATTCAAAACAAGCAGAAAGCAGAAACTGATGCTCTAGCCATCTTTTGTCTAAAATGTAGAAAGAAACATGCTCTAACGGAATGCCCTTTGGATGAAAAAGTTGTAGAAACATGTATGATCTGCTCAGAGAATCAGGAGACCAAGGATTGTCCTTCAATTCCTGGACTCAAAGTTGTCTTTAAAGAAGATCCAAATTCAGTAGAATCTCTTTGTGTCATTGCAAGAAGACATTGGCAGGGACAACAAACTCAAGGGTTTAACAACCCTATGAATTTTCAACCCCCACCAAATTGGAATCCTTCACAAGAACGTTGGCCCCAACCTAAAAATCCATATCAATCATGGGTACAAGGTATGCAAAATCCTTATGGGAGATTTGCTCAATTTTATCAATTTCCTCCATCTTTTCAA
>APFE030665728.1:94504-140025 GCA_000404065.3 Pinus taeda
TTCATTCTTTTATTAATAAATTGCCTGTAGTAGCCACGTTGGCACAGGCCGTGGACTGTTTCCCTCTTTGAGGGTTTTAACCACGTCAAAAATACTAGTGTATTGATTTGAGATCTGGTTGTGAGCGGTGCCCTTTTGGTGTTCTTTCTGAGGAACTTACCCTGTAAATTCCTACAAAAAGCACAAACGAAAGGACCCCATTTTGTTGATTTGGGAGGAGGAACACCTGAACAAACTCTAGCTGGCCGTAGTCCACCTCATTCTCAACCAAACGTTGAAACTAGCCCTCAAGATGTTGACATTAGTCCCTTTCGGCCAGATTTTGAAGTCACTTCTCCTCCACAACATTTTGGGGACAGCCCAAGGAAAACGACACCCGAAATAGATCAAAAGAAGCAAGAGGTGTATAATTACATAGAATCCTTAGAAAGGACAGCCACGGGTCCCAACACTTCATCCACTCAGCCTCACATAGCACAGGAAGCTCTAGTCCAATCGTTGAAACAAGAAGTCTTTGAGTTGGAGGTTTGAAATAGACATATTAAAAATGAAAATGAAGCACTCAAAGAGAAGAGCAAACTGGACAAGATCATCCATGATAATACCATGCTACACCTCGAGCTCTGGCAGAAAAAGAATAAGAAATTGAAGAAAAAGTGCAAAAGGATAAGTAGAGCACTGATCATTCTTAAATTTAGATGCTTGATGAAGAAGCACAGGATGTTAGCAGCACCAAGAAAGAGAGGAAGAGGGCTGGATGTACTGGCAAAAGATTCAGAACATATGATTTGAAGGGGGGATAGTCAAAATTTTGGTTGCATGAGGACATGCAACACTTTCATAGTGGAGGTATGTTGAGTCCCAAATTTGCATCTTTCCTACACATTTTTCTAGCTTCTTTCCATTCATTTGAACCTCCCAAGTCATCAGTATCATTGCATATTAGTTTAAAAAATAACATTTAAAGTGGTTTCTTGACTATGTGTTTGTGTTGCTATTTGAACTAGATTTTTGTTTATGAGCTGCGGAATCTTGTCACATTCCGCATCCAGCTCAACTTTCCGCAGTTGTTTTGTCAAAGTCTATATTTCAGGTGTCTTTAGGCAAATCGAGCCACATGGGCAAGTTGAAAACAACGTGGACATGGACCGAGTCCTATTGGCAAAGTCGAATTCATCAAAAGAGTCCATAGTCAAAGGTAGTCAAGCGGTGGTCAACCTAAGAGTCCTACGGTGACAGAACTCTGTTTTTCACCACATGAAGACTTGCGTGGACATTCCTCAATCTCAGGAGACATATCAACACCTGTGGACTTCTACATAAGCCGAATCCAACAGCCACCCTCCAAAGATTTAATCTTCACGGCAGCCATAATGCTAGATTCCTGGATGTGGTTGTTCACGTGTCTTTTATCAACGCAGATTGTAGGAAAGTAGTTATGTCATCCTCTGTTATAAATAATGCGTTCTCATACGCATATTAGCTAGCTTTGTAATGTAATTTTGACTGTTAACGAGCCCACTGTGCTGTGAATTTATTTCTGTGTTATGACTGTATTTTGAATACATGAGAAGACTATGTTTATAAGCTCAATTCGTGGTTAATAGCTGCTGCCCGAGGACTGTGCAGAGGACCCCTGCACATGCCAAGGTTTTGTTTATTGCTGTATAGTTTCATGCTTTATTTCCTTATGTCATTATGCCATAGTTATTGATGTATATATATTGCATTTCTTATGGTATTAACATTTTATTTCTGTCCATAATTTTCCATGCTTTATACTATTGTTAACTGATCAGTGTCTTTGTTCCAAATTGCAGTAGGCAACCCGGGAACTTGCACATAGTTTTATGATGACTAATGACATGGAATCTGTCCTGTCCTTTTGCTAATTTATTTTTCTTAGTTTTTAATCTCAACACTGTTTTATTTATTTTAGTTTTGTACATTTGCTTTATTAGTTAGATTAGATATTAAATTACTCATGTCATTATCAGTTACCTCCTGAGGGACTGAAGTATGAGTGTGTGGTTTGATATTAGTTTTTTTTTCTGCAAGTTAGTTATTGAATTACTCATGTCATTTTTAGTTACCTTCGAAAGCCATAGCGAGACTAATGGTGAGGGATTGAAGTATAAGTGTGCAATTTGATATTAGTCTATTCTCCTGCAAATTAGATATCTGATTGCTCAAGTTGTTTATAATTACCTCCGAAAGCCATAGCGAGAATAATGGAGAGGGGTCAGAGTATGAATTGATGCAATTTGATTTTTAGCTTTATTTTCTTACATTTTTTGAATTTCTTTGAGTACAGTTTTTTTCGTATGTAGACAACAACAAGGGTAATGGGTTTCATGATCAATAGTTCACTGCTTGTTTGACTAGTATAGTGGCACATTTTCATTTTCTTTTAGGAATTAATTTTGTCATTGCATGTTTTAAACCCCTTTTGAAGTTTGAAGTTTGAGAAATCATTGTAAAGGGCATCATTGCCTTGAACATTTATATCCATACTTGTCTTTTAGAATTTCCATCTCACGTTAGGAAGTCAACCAAGATAAAAACCCCCAAAACAAATAAAAAACTCAAAATGACAAAAAGTAAGAGATAGGTTATCTTGCACATATAGTGCGCCACACTTTGTCAGCTTACGAATCCCGGATTGACAATTAAATGCAGAAATTTAGAACACACTAAATTGACCAAACATGAACCTTACTTTCATTCTTTTGAAGGAATAGGATAGAAAACACTATTTTTGTAATAAATGTATCATAGACAGTGATTGCAACAGTAATTCACTCTAGGACTTCCTCCATTGATGGTAGAATGACAAAACTCGAGCCATAATATCGTGAGAAAATCCCATAGTATAGAAACTCTCTTGATGCGCCATTTCCACCATCTCTATGGCATTTCCAAAAAATATCTTATATGAAGGGCCTCCTATGGCTTGTGATTCAAAATGCTTCTGCATTTTCATAGGCTTTCACCATACAAATATTATAACTTTTATGATTATTGTAACAACAAGTAAAATTGAAGCCACAAAAGTAGAAATCCACAAATTTCATTGCATTTTATTCAAATAACTAGGAATAAATCTACATTATACTCTCCCTTCAACATGTAGCAACCAACCAAAATTTATTTGTATGAAATGTACTTCAAATATCTTAGCAGGCCACTACACGTTGACCTCGACTAGTCCGAAGTCGGGGATCTAGGCTTTGTTGACTGTGTTTGTGTGAGGATGTAAGACCCTGACCCCGACTAGTCGGAGGTTGGGCATCGAGATTTTTTGACAACGTTAGGAGGGAATTAACCCCGACTCCCAACTCATTACACAAAATCAATAGTGGATCAATTAATTAGCCTAAACATTAAAACAGACCATTGAGATGTTTTGAGAAAAAAATTCTTAGGTAAAATGTATTGAATTAAAATAAATTTATTGATGCAGTGAGTACTTACATTGTAATGCCAGCAATTTCAACAACGGATCCACTGTTGAGATCAAATTTTTTTTTCTGAAAGTTTTGTTTCGACGAAAGGATTCTACTTCGAAAACTGGCCATTGCAAAAATGTCTATGTAAGGTTTCGCAAACTACCTTTTCCCTGAACCATTCATGCATTAGTTGAATGAGGTAGGGTTCTCCTCTAAGGACATAACCCAAAGAGTAAAAGGAGGTCTGTGGGCTACCTTTTTGTTAGTGTAATACTGATTCTTCCTTCGTTTCATCCCTTCCTTGTTTAACTAGCTCAGTTTAGCTTTTCTCTTTCTTTTTCTTGGCATTCGCTCATCAACAAGGGGAGACTTGTTGTATTTACATGAAGCCCTTACATTTGAGTGCTTTGATTCAACCATACAATGTGGAAATGACACAATATTATGAGTAGTCCCAAAAAAATCCATTTTGGATTGTTGTGGTTGACGTTGCTTTTATTTTATTTTATTCTCCTCTTTGTTCCACTTAAAATTGTTATGATGAACATGTTGACTACCAATATCATTATTGGGAATCACAACACCATTTCCTTTCTTTTGTTGATGATAATTGTGACGACTGTTATATACGTCCCCCTCCTTTACTGCTACATACTTGGTTAAAAGTTATAGATTGAAACCCCTTTTTATTGTTCCCATAAAATATTTTATCACCATTAAGATAAACTCGTGTTGGTGTTCATTAGTTGCTCCTAAAACTCGATGGAGAAATCGACTCACCATTTTTTATGAGACAAATTTATCATCAACTAGAGTTATTTGATTGAAATAATTACCTACAAGATCTTCAAGTCATATGTTACAATGCATAATCGTATTGAATCCTCGATTTGAACATCAGAAATCAGGGCATTCCTTGCATTTGCAAGTCAGGAACCATTTCATTGTATTCTATTCAAATCACCAGGAATAAATCTGCATTATACTCTCTCTCTTCAACATTTAGCAACCACCCGAAATTTATTTGTGTGAAATGTACTTCAAATATCCGAGTAGGCCACCGGATCCCCACCCCGACTACTTTGAAGTCAAGGCAAAGTCGTTGTAGGCTTTGTTGACTATGTGACCCTTAACATGCCTAGATTTTTACCCACAAATTTTAACTCAATAACCTTTTCACTAGTAGTATCTTCACATAAACAATGACACTTTGTTTTCTATAGGCATATCCAATTTTTTCTTTTATTATTATTATTTTCATTTTTTTATAATTAAATAAAAAAATATAGATATATATTAAAAAATACAAATAAACAATAATTAAATCATATGCTTTAAATCCACCCCGAAAAACAAAATTTTAATTTCCACACCAGTCTATTCACCAAATTCAGAAGATATCGTCAAACATAAGCCATATACTGCACCATTCATAGATGAACCATTTTTCTTAAATTAACCAAACAAAAAAAAAATCCAAAACAAATTACGTTACTACTACATTTCTCCGGTGACGGGTTGTGAATATTTTTGCCAGCTGCAGCCGAGATGTCGTGGCACGCTCACCGCAATCATATTACTCATACTTTTATTACACAATTTAATGTTTTCTATTACTGAGTTCATAGAGATTGTAAAAAAAGGTGACCATGTTTTAAACTGAGTTCACCAAGTTTGTAAAAATCGCATGGTGAAAAAAAAAAAAGCATCTGAATAAAGGTAGGAAAAAGTTCCCATTCAAAAACCCTTGAACGAAGTCGACCTCCACAATTTTATATTTGGATAACTGTTAGCTAGGTGCAATTTGCAATTTACAGTGACGGGAGTTTTGGAATTTTATAAAATGAATTGCACAGAATGTGAAATTTTCTTGGGAAAGCATGCATTTTCCTACAAATTTCTCAAGTAAATCATATCATCATTCCAATATGCAATATTATAAAACATAAGAAATTCAAAAACCAATGGATAGCAGTTACATTAGAAAAATTGAAGCTTCACCAATGTCTAACAGCAAACATAAAACTCGCGCGTCCACTTAACTTAAAATCCAGGAAACTAAAATATGATCCTATACTAGACCAATTCGTCGAAGTACAGAGCTTGGCTTATACGTTTTCTTTTGCGGCCAACATTAGAGGAAGAGCATGTCAATTTTTTTTAAATGGATACAAGGCAACTACATCATGGTCTACATAGAGCTTTTGAATTTGAAAACCAAACAAGCCGGAGTCTCAAAATTTTGAAAATAAAATCAAAATTCAAATGTCAAATGAGCGGTACAGGTCTGGAAGTCTTTAATTGCGTTAGGAAAGGACTTGGTGAAGGTACAAATACAAGATGTGAAGTACAATGACGCGACAGGAGGCATGTCAAATGAGCGGTACAGGTCTGGAAGTCTTTAATTGCGTTACGTAAGGACTTGGTGAAGGTACAAATACAAGATGTGAAGTACAATGAGGCGACAGGAAGCTCCAGATTGCAAATTTTCAGCACTGCCCAGTTTCTGACTTCGGCAACGAAATAGATTCATTTTCTATAAACATACGTCAACGGAGACGGAGAGGGCCCCGCTGGCCACGTCGACAAGCAAAAGGAATGTGAAATCGACATCATCTCGGCGCTCATAACGCACCGTGCTTAGCGTCATTTGCACTTATCAACACAGGCTGTTGTGATTCATCGAAGAAATCTATCTACAGTTTCTGAAGTTTTAGGTATTCTTCGCATTTTCTTTTTGGCAAAATGCGATTATTTCATCGCATTTTCTTTGTTTACAAATTTTGAAGCATCTCCCTTCCTCACTCGAGAGTGTGATAAATCGCATTGATTTCGTCTTTGAGACCGCGATGGTCTCCTCTACAATTTAAAAAAAAATGCAAGTGGCTTTTTCTTGACTTCGAGCTCCTCTCGAGCACTCGTCCCTGAGGTCCTCTCGACCTCTGCTCCTTTGTGATTACAAATGAATTTCAAATGCTTCTCAGTTTGGGGCTAGACGGCTTATGCAAAACTTTGAGTCATAAGGTAGATTTTGATATGCACCCACTAGTACTTTCATGATCTCCTGTAAAACCATGTAATTCTTCTCCCTCGGTCGATCATCGGTCTAGAAGGTTTGTTCATAGCCCAACAGGACAACATGGAGGAATTCAGCCAGATTTAGAGGTGTCCTACAAGGAATTTGAGACACAAAGTTAGGCTTCTCTTTCCACCGATGGGGAAGTTGGACTTGGCGCCCAATTTTGTGGAGAGATGTGAACAAAAGGTGCATCCTTCACCTATCGGTATTGTGAAAAAACATCAATCTGGGGGACTCTATGTGTTTTTTATGCTCCCTCTAAATAGCATAACCCATAACAATATGGTCAATAAACGGAAGGCTATTAATGCGAGTATTCAGACCTTGAAGAGTGTTGGTGTTGAAGGAGTTATGATGGATGTTTGGTGTTGAATAGGAAGCTCCTATCTAGTATAATCGCCACAGATATAGAGAGCTGTTGGAAATGGTGAAGAAACATGGATTGAAGGTCTAGGTTGTGATGTCATTTCACTAGTGTGGTGGGATGGGAATGTTGGGGATTCTATCAATATTCCATTGCTTAAATGATTTGTTGAAGAAATACATTGTTATAATGATTAGGTTTACAAGGATCAGTGGGGCAGGCAAAATTATGACTATATTTCGTTGGGATGTGATAATATGCCAATTTTGAAGGGAAGAACCCCTGTTCAATGCTATGTTGATTACATGAGCAATTTCAAGGAGAATTTTAAGGATTTAGTGGGAGAAACCATTGTGGAAATTAAGGTGGGAATGGGCCTTGCTCAAGAGTTGAGGTATCCATCTTATCCCGAGAGTAACGGTACATGGATATTATCGAGGATTCGAGAATTTTAGTGTTATGATAAGTATATGGTCTCTAATATTAAAGTTGTAGTTGAAGCTCCTAGAAATAAGGATCAGGTAATGGGGGCCCAAGTGACATTTTTCCAAAGAGATAATGACTAGAATACTCTTATGGTGAGTTTTTCATTAAGTGGTATTTCGGTAAGCTTCTTGATCATGGAGAGAATCCTAACATTAGCTAAAGCGAATTTTTGTGGCAACGACATCAAGATTTTTGGAAAAGTGGCTAGTATGCATTGGCATTATGGAACAAGATCCCATGCTCATGAGCTCACCGTTGGATATTATAATACTCTCTATAGAGATGGGTATTGGCTAATAGCTTCAATGTTGGTGAGACATGGGGTGATTTTCAATTTTACTTGCGTTGTAAGTGCCAATACTTGTAACAATTGAGATTAGGAGGGGGTGTTGAGAAAATTAATCTCATTGTCTGCTAGGTGTCATAATTCAATTTTGTTTATGTTGAGTTTTAGTTGGGACTTTCTCCAGTTATTTATTGCTATTTGTTTCCTTGTCTTCTATGTAGTTTATTTAACTATTTTTGAATGATGAGAAGATTTGTTCACTCCATTCCAATTTTGAATCCAATCTCTGTGTATTTGCACCTCAATATCCTTTGTCAACAATGTCCTGATGCTCGACCATCCTAGATCCTCCCATCAAAGTGAGGGTTAATATTCAATTGTGATGTCGACGCTTAACCAATGCTTTATGGAAGAATATCGTATTCTTATTACCCTTCCTCAACAGTTGTATTCTCAGCTTCTGATGTCATATTATCTCCTCTTACTTCTTGTGTGATTCGAGATTGTAAATCAACTTACCTTCATCCTCAATCAATTGTCCTGACCTTCCTTTCCTAATAATGGTGGTATCAAGTTCTTCGATTTTCTTCTCAAAATTTCTCTTTTCCTGAAAAGTATTCCCAAATTCCATCCAGTTCCATTGTTTAATTATGTGTTTTAACTCCTTCATCTTATGATGGAAAGTATGCATCTAACTACCTCTTTGGATTGAGATGTCTTGCCACCGCTACTTTAACTTAAGCACAAATTATTGCTTTTGAAGACAAAAATTCTCAAATCTAAATGGTCTATTATGAGGGGCCATTCTCAAATCGATCCCTAATTTGATATTCCAATGATCAGATCCCATGTTTGGAAAAATTGCTACTTCCACAAATAATATCTAGCTATAGGTCTTTCAAGAGAAAAAAAGCAATCAAGATGGTAGGCGACTTGACGCCGCCCTTCATCAATTTTTTCCAGGTGTGTAAGCCATTTAACGTGTCCACATTTACTATATTTAACTCTTGGATCTACTCTTGGAATAGAAGCATCATTAGTTCCATTCATCATATCCCACCTATTTTTCTCTTCCGGGCTAAAGATCAAGTTAAAGTCTCCATCTAGGATCTAGTATTCTGCATGGGACAATCTTTTCATGTTCCTCAATTCATTTATAAATCCTTCCTTCCTCCCTAGAACCGAAGGGCCATAGGCCGTAGATAGCCATACTGCCTCATCAAATCCTAAGCACCTGAAACACGTCGACAAGATGTTGGGACTACCTAATCAGTCCTGAAAAGAAACCTATTGGGGGTCCTAGATTACCGCAATACTACCAACACTACCTCTTGAATCTTTTCCCATAGATTCACTTCCTTTCCAGCATCTGCTCATAATTTCCTCTAACTTTAGGTTAGAAAATTTTGTTTTCTATAGTAATGCTACCTCTAGCTTTTCCTTCTCAATTCTGGATCTCAAATATCTTTGTTTACCAGAGCTATTTAAGCCTCAAATATTCCAAGATACTATTTTCATGGTGCAACAATAGGTGATTGGAGAAGGTACTCCATAATCTTGTTGATGTATCTGGAATTTAATAAGAATTCCCCTGCTTCTATAAGAACCTCCATCATTTTTTTGTGTCGCTTCCTACTTTAGTCATTTGTGACTTTCTCCTTCGATTTATGTAGTTGCGACAACCATTTATTCCTTTTTCTCAAGGATGTGGAGCCTCCATCCAATTGAATATCTCTCTTTTCCCATTGGTTTTATAAATGAAGGAAGTGTTGTGATTGTTCTATTGATATCTATTTTGTCTCTATGCTTGCCCAAGTATGAAGAAACTTGAGCATTATCTTCCCATCTATATTTAAATTACCATGTCGTTATTCATCCCCCAATATTGAGTTTTTATTAGCCAAATATTCTTTGTTGAAAATAGCAACAAGAAATGTTGAAAATAGAAACAAGAAATTCCAATTTAATTTGTCCTTGAATTAAATTGTGAATTAAAATATATTATTCTCATAGCAACTTGTAATAGTTAATTAAGTTAAATTGACTTAATTGACTTAGGAATTTGAGTTGGAAGTCTATTTGGATTCATGTAAAGTGATCCCTAAACTTTAGGGGTCCAGATTGAGTTCATTAGATTTGTAATTAGATAACTCAGTCTAACTGAGTTATAGTGAGTTAAACTAGTTCTGATTGTTGGAGGAACTAGTAGAGGTCGAGTAGTGGATCAATGCACCAATGCATCCCTAGTACCACATTAGATAACTGAAGATTCACTCATAAATAACTCTTGCATGTTAGTTCAAAGGAAGATCCAATTGAGACTAGAGCGCAGGGACAATGTACTATCAATTGTATAATCTTTTGAGTTGTACAGATGGTGCATGCAATTAGTTGAGGACCTAAGTTTCGATTGCATAGTTAGGGAAGAAAAATTTCCCAATTACATAGAGGCTAATTAATCTAGGAATTGCACAAGGAAGTAAGGACTCCACATGAAGTAGATTTGGCTAAGTGTTGGCTTGAGAGAGCTTATGAGGCAGAGAGTTAGATTATACTTGTGCAAGAATTTTTCAGGAGGAACAAGCAATGTATTTTCTTCTCAGATCTTCTGGTTAATGCAATATAGATAGTCCAGGTTTTCAGCAGTTTCTTTCCCTAGAGAAATCTTGTGTTATGTGTCACTGATATTCTTCCTCTTTCTGATTATTGTTTTCATTCATCATTTTTAGTTTCCACTATGAAGAGTAGAGTAGACTCTTGTCTTGTGTTTTAGCATATTACATGAGTTGTTGAATCTACATAGTAAAAATCTACATGGCATCAAAGCTAAATATAGTATAGAGGAGGATATTTCAAGTTTGTTGTGTGGGTGAAAATCAAATTTGCAGTTCGTACTTCAGACTCAGCTAGTTTGAGGCTTGAGTATGCCTTGGAAGGTAGCTCAAAATAAATATCCTAGAAGGACAGAATGGAGGTGGTGTTGGAAGACAATGGCCTCAAGAAATTCATTGATCAAGACATTCCTAAGCCTCCAACATCGGATGATAAATATCTAGATGAATGGAGAAAGTGTGTGGCAAGAGCGAGGTTGATTACCCTTGAGGGAGTTCAAGATCACATTGTCTCGAGTCTCCACAGCAAGGAAACTCCATACTCAATGCAGAAGGCATTGACAAACCTGTTTAAGAATAGCAGTGACCATACGAAGTTGGCAATGAAGGACAAACTTAGAAAGATCAAGATGGATAAGGGCAACTCAATTCCAAATTACTTGACCAAGTTCACCCATTATTAGGATAATCTTGGAATTGTCGAGGAGGGAAAATTTTAAGAACCACCATAAATTTATATGTATAATAAATAGGCGAATCCCCATGATACATAGGAAAAATGGGAGGCGGTTTTATCACTAATATATATATATATATATATATAATATATATATATATAATATATATTGGCGATTCTCTCACCAGATTATATTATCTTGTAAAGTTATGGCGAATCTTTCACTGAATTATAAAATCTTGGCAAATGTTTTGTTAAAATATGAAACCATACATGATAATAATAAAACATATTCATTAAACTGTAGTACACTAACATACATGTTTGGAAAAAAGAAACATAATTTTCACTTCCTACAAATAATGTTGCAGTTTTAGTGGCCATGTTTGTCATGGTAGGAGAGATTAATGTTTTCTGTACCACTTTTTTTGAGCTACCACTTTTGCCAAGCTATCAAATTTCTTTCTTATTCCATAGTCTCCAACTGCGAGATTAAAAAAAAAAAAAAAAAAAAAAAAAAAAAAAAAACATATCAAGTTTGTTTACCCCAACACACCAACAAGTAGCAAGCCCCAACTATATAATATAATAAAGTGGTAGGTATCCCAAAGGCCTGAAAGGGATCTAATGGAAAGAAGTGACTGTCATCAGAAGCCTTCCAATAAATATATAAATGTAGATTTATTATTAATTTAATTGGAAATCTTCAATTAAATAATAAAATTTAATTATGTCCCTCCCAATCTAAATTTCTTATTAGCATAATTCACTACCTTCATACCATTTTTAACAACGTTGTAACATGTGGTTTAATTTCCTTTTTGGTGCACAATCTCTACATTTTATGACAACATGGTGCAGTGACCCAACCCCTACAGATCATTATGACAATCTAAGAATAGCATAGAAGATGAAAGGTTGTACCAACCAGCATATTTTTCAAACAATTAATCCAAGATCAGTACCTTAACTTTTTCATGAAGATATCATATTGAGAATGTTTGAAAAATGGTGGGAAATCTAGGCAACGACTATCTCTCTTCTACAAGGGTGATGCAGAAAGAGTTAAGATTTCATTGTTTTGAATTTTTTTTTGTTAAATCAGAAAAACCAATATTAATGAAGATATTGGTATTTTTTACTAAATTTTGTGAAGTGACTAAATGTAGCTTTAACCATTCACCTTAAGATTTTTGTTACAATATAATTTCGTAATTCTATTTAATATCTTCACTATCATAAAAACCAACCTATATCCATCTTAACTCCACATCTACCACTCTTAGAGGGATGAAATCTATTTATCCCTCCCAGCACTTGGTAGACTCGGAAGAATTAAGATGGATCTAATCTGATAGAATTTCCCCTTTAAACAGGCTATGCTCACATGAATATCATGGTATTACCATGGGTCAATACCATGGGTTATCATAAACTTGGAGCTTAAAAACTACTATTAGTAATTTATAAAAATTAATCAAATTAATAATTGATTTTTTATTTTTTTTTAACCAAGTTAAAATGTTTAAGTGAAATTAAATTACAAGATCCATTTTTACTCTTGATTTACCAAGCCCTGAGAGGGATCAACTATTTTTTCATTCTATGTCATTTTGCATATCACGATATTTGATCCAGAGTAAAGATGGATATATTCTAGTTTAATTCCCCCCTTTAAATAGGGGGCATTCCATGTGAATACCATGGGTCAATACCATGTGCCATCTTTATTTCTATTAATACTAATATTAGGGTTAATAATGTTTTTTTGCATGGTATTAATAATAATTTGGCCCATGGTATTTTGCCCATAGGCTTCACCTAAATATAACATATTTTTTGAGTGTTCATAAATATAAGGTGGCTTATCGAGTAAATATAAAAAATGTTTTATTTATTTACCATACCTCCACTTTATTTATTTACACTCTTGCCTGTTCGTAAATATAAGGTGACATATGGAGTAAATATCAAAAAATGTTTTATTTATTTACCATACTTCTCGTTTATTTATATGTTTATTAATTTACCATACCTCTTTTATAAATATGGTATTTTGCCCATAAGATTCACTTAAATGTAACCTCGTTTTTGAGCCTTCTTCAATAGGAGGGTTATGGACTAAATATAAAAAAGAGGTTTTATTTATTTACCATACCTCTAGTTTATTTGTATTTTTATTTATTTACCATACCTTTGGAGTAAGTATAAAAAGAGCTTTTATTTATTTACCATACCTCCACTGTATTTATATTTTTATTTATAACTATCATAAATACATTTTCTTGAAAATGAGGGCGAATGGAAATTGTAACTCCTAATTTCAAGGGCTAAATTTTCTTTTTTTACCCTCTCCCTTAAAATAAGGTGGGCTAACCTCCATACCTAATTTTTTCATAAAATAAATTTGAGGCGATTTGTAACAATGTACTATGATATAAAATATTCCCCCAATAAAAACATAAACCCCTTAATTTAGCCCAAGGGTGAAAATTCGCCCCTAAAATTTTCCATGTTGTCGAGATTATTGTTGCCGGAGATGATATGGTGAGCCTATCTCTTTTAGGACTTCCCAAGAGTTGGCACAGTTATCGGGACTCTATCAATGGGAGGGAGAAGCTACTATATTACGAACGACTATGGTCAGATTTGGTACAATAAGAGTTTTGACAGAACACCAGAGATGGATCTCTTCCAAAGAAGTGTAAGAGGACATTTCATTAGTCAACAAAGGAAAGAAAGCCAAGGGAAAAAAGTCCTAAGGCGAGGTGGGCAGAAAGAAGATGGACTTGTTGAAAGTCACGTGTTTTCACTGTCACGAGCATGGGAATTATGCCACGAATTTTTCACAGAAGAAAACAAGCAAGAAGGATCCAACAATAAGGGCAGCAGGTGAGGCTTTAGCTTCACAATTTGAACTTGATTTTACTCTCATTACGTGCATGGACAACACTATAATGGGAAGCATGTGGTATCTCGACAGTGGTGCCTCATTCCATATGATGGTGAATAGATATATCTTTAGTGACTTGGGGGAGAAATACCTCAAACAGAACATAGAGTTTGGAGATGACATAAGGTATAGCGCTATCAAGATCGGTAGAGTTACCTTTCAAAGGGAGTCTAGCTCCACTCTCAAAATCACAGATATGATGTATGTTCTAGGACTAAAGAAGAATCTTATTTATGTCGTGGTATTGGAAGACTATGGCTATGCCGTGATGTTTAGTAAGGGAAATGTTTTCCTTAGACACACTACCATGGGACATGTGAAACATAACGGTGCACGAGTCAAGAACTTGAGGTGCAAGATGCATGCAAAACCTTGAGGAGAAAGACTTGGTGGTTGAGAGGAAGAGTGAATTACCTCTCAACATTAAGCCCCATAAGAGCCTCAGAAGAAGTCTCTAACAATTGTCGAGAAGCCACAAATTGGAGAATCAGAGAGGATATCAGATGTAGAGATCCACTCAAGCAAAGAAAAAGAAACCTTAGAAGCAATATCAGAAAATTTTGTAGCAACCACATTTAGAGAATTAGAGAGGAGACCGAGTGTAGGAATACAATCAAGAAGATACCTCCAGTAAGGGGGAAATTTAGATCCAAGTGGGAAGAGAGAGCACATGAATACATACCTCCAGGTGAGAGGTGGGGTGATGTGAAGTGCTAGTTGCAAGAAGGCAAAAATTTGGGCAGGGTCCATTGAGAGGTTTTGTCTCTTGGATCATACCTCTCTATGGGAGCCCACAATACACAGTAGTAGGATGGATTAGTGATGATCGGTGCAATCATATATTAGAGTGACAGAGGCAGAGGTTGGTAGTAGTCAATTATTTGAAAGCGTGGAGTTTTAAGTCAACAACAACAGAGCTAGTAGCAGTCAGAGACAGATGCGTCATACTGATTCAGGTTGGATGTTTTTTTTTTTAATTTTTAGGAGTTTTTGTAGCAACAACACTAAAAATAAGTGTTTCATATAGAACATTCCAAAGGTTCAAGATTGGGATAGATTTGAATTCCTTTCTTTTTGAAAGGGAGTGTTGAAAATATAAACAAGAAACATTAAAAATAACAACAAGAAATTCCAATTTAATTTGTCCTTGAATTAAATTGTGAATTAAAATCATAATTTTATTCTCATAACAACTTGTAATAGTTAATTAAGTTAAATTGACTTAATTGACTTAGGAATTTCGATTTGGAAGTCTATCTAGAGTCATGTAGAGTGATCCCTAAATTTTAGGGGTCCAGATTGAATTCATTAGAGTTGTAATTAGATTACTCAATCCAATTGAGTTATAGTGAATTAAACTAGTTCTAACTGTTGGAGGAACTAGTAGAGGTTGAGTAGTGTATTAATGCACCAACACATCCCTAGTACCATAATAGATAACTAGAGATTCACTCATAAATAACTCTTGCATGTCAGTTTAGAGGAAGACCCAATTGAGACTAGAGTGCACGGACAATGTACTATCAATTGTATAATTGTCTGAGTTGTACATATTGTGCATGCAATTAGTTGAGGACCTAAGTTTGGATTGCGTAGTTTTGGAAGAAAGGCTTCCCAATTAAATAGAGGCTAATTCATATAGGAATTGCACGAGGAAGTAGGGCTTCCACAAGCAGCAGATTTTGCTAAGTGTTGACTTGAGCAGGCTAGTGAAGCAGAGAGTTAGATCATACTTGTGCATGAATTGTTTAGGTGGAAGAAGCATTTTATCTTCTTCTCATATCTTCTGGTTAATGCAATATAGATAGTCGGGGTTTTTAGCAGTTGCTTTCTCCAGAAAAATATTGTGTTATGTGTCCTTGATATTCTTCCTCTTTCTGATTATGGTTTTCATCGATCATTTTTGGTTTCCACTGTAAAGAGTAGATTATATTCTGGTCTAGTGTCTTAGCATATCACATGAGTTGTTGAATTTACATAGTAAAAATATACATTCTTTCAAACCAGAGTTATCTATGGGTTCCATCATGGGTTTGTGTTCTATGGTTTGTTACCATTTGGGCTTGTTTTCTCTTCCACCTCCATTGGATGTTCATCAAATGTATCCTCATCTTTTTCCATGGCTTCACTAGATTGGTCCTCCTCACTTAGAACTGTAAACAAATTTGCATCGATATCCACTTTTCGAAGCACATCCCCTTTTTCTTGTGAGGGGTTTTCCTGCTTGGAGCAATTTGACTTACCCCTCTTGTCAGAGACCTCTAAAATTAGTCTGGTGTCTCATGGGATTTATTTGCATCGATATTAGTGACTGTTAGTGGGAAATCCCTCATCGTGTTCCCATACTAATGGTAGTGAAAACATTTTAATGAAACATGCTCGTAAACTTAGCGCTAGGTCTTGATATTGTCGTGGTATTCCATATCGGTTGATTCTAGGAGAGTTTTTGCCATGTTCAAGAATTTTTGGTTTCGAGAATTCATCTGACAAAGAACATAGCCAAACTCATATTGGAGCTGCGAGAAACTACTCTTTCTCTAGATTATATAATTCCTCTCTAAATCTTGTAGAAAGACTCGCATTGTTCATGAAACAAGGGCCATTTTCAAAGACCCTATTTTTGTCATCTAGATCTAAGAAAATAATAGTAAAGAAACCCTTAGCCCTCAACCTCAACTGCACTCAACCCTTCGACTACCACTTTACCTAGATTCAATTCACAATTCCTATTATTTGGGCCAAATGCCCATGAACTTGTAGATCAGTGCATGATCTTTCATAAATTGCTTGTATTTCTCCAGCTTGTTTTTTGGGATGATGATTTTCGAGTTCAAAGTTGCTTTTGGGAGATATTTCCATTTCAAGTGAGATTTCCATTGAACTCCCAGTATTCGGTTAACTCATTTTCCATCATTTCCTCCAGATGAACTCACAACTCTATCTGTCTTCTTTGATGTTTTGTTGACAATGTTATGATAGGAGGGGGTTTCACCCCTCCCCAAGGGCCCACTCATGAGCCCTACCAGGAATACAAATTAGGTGGAAATCGTCCAAATTTGGTGGGTCAAAACCATGATCACCATTCTAACCCTAAATATTAAGCATTCAGAAACCCTAGCAGAGCCCCAAATGCCAAAAAACAAGGAGATCTATAGTATAATGATATCCATCTTACGAGATGACATAAATTTATTATTATGTATTAATTAATTCCTTTCCTGACCCAACAATGTGAGCAATGATTCCAATGGAATAGATTGTAGCAAATTCAATTATATAACTTATATAACTTAAAAATGAAATTTGAAGATTTGAAATAAAAAACTATTTGTCTTAAAAATTAATCAAAAGATATTAAAATATGTGTATTAATAGTAAAGTATATAGTCCAGCTAAGGGGTTTTAAGATTTATCATCTAGTTATTCAAAAATCCCCTCTATCATTTACGGTGTTCCCTCTGAAAACAACTCTCCTCCCCTGACACGTTTACAGACTGAAATCTGTAAAGACTTTTGTCCTTGATTTTCATGTTAGATGATCAAAATAGCATTGACCATCTGATTAAAGAGTGGTAATCTAACTGGTATTATGTAAGTTACAATTAATAACGAGATTTTCTATCACCATTTGTTTATGGAAAACCAAGAAGCATCTCCTGCTTCGATCTTTTTGGACCGGTGTTAAGTAAGTTACAATTAATAACAACATCATCTATTAGCATTTGTTTACAGAAAACCAAGAAGCATCTCCTGCTTCGATATTTTCGGACCAGTATTAAGTAAGTTACAAATAATAATGACATCACCTATCAGCATTTGTTTAC
Organism: Pinus taeda; assembly: GCA_000404065.3. Taxonomy (NCBI): domain Eukaryota; kingdom Viridiplantae; phylum Streptophyta; class Pinopsida; order Pinales; family Pinaceae; genus Pinus; species Pinus taeda. The sequence continues at coordinate 112,234 of APFE030665728.1, forward strand.
GGCAAACCAAGAAGCATCGCCTGCTTCGATCTTTACTGCTTCCTTCCGACTTACTTTTGACGAAGACCAATTGTTTTGCTTAGCTCGATAAGGAAGAGCCATTCTTCTATTTTCTCCAATTGCAGGGTTTGTTTATGCGATCAAAATGCATGAAATATGCAAATTGGGGTTTGGAATAAGGGCAAACAGCTTGTCAAATATTAACGCTGGACCCAAGGAAACTACCAATACTATGCTCTTAGGACCTCATTTTGACCTTTTTTGGAAGATAAAAAGACACTTCAATATTGGATCTGAGGTCACCATCAAGGAAAGCATTAAAACTGTGGATGATTTTGTCTACAACGCCATTCAGATTAGAAGGCATGAAATTTCTGTATAAAATAACCATGTCTGTGAAATGTATATATAGAGAAAGCTTGATCTACTGTCATCCAGAGAAATACTCTGACAAATATCTCATGGACATTGTTATGAAATTTATAATAGCCCGGCAAGACACCAGTTCGATTACTCTTTCTTTGTTTTTTCATTTTCTTTGCTATAATCCAGACATCGAAGAAAGGCTTCTCTAAAAAATCAATGATGTGGTCAAAGAGAAAGAATGTGCCTCCTGGGAGAATCTATATGTATGTTCGCTGAAAGCCTGACACATATAGTGCTGGACAAGATGCATTATCTTCATGCTGCTTTGACAAGTACTTTGCGCCTATATCATCTTATTCATGTGGTGAGTTACTTTGCATGAATTATGTTGTCATTACAGTGAATAAAATTATGCTATTATTGCTATTATGATAGCCTAGGATTATAAATATTAAATTTCATATTGAAAAGTAATTATATTTAAGTCTTGATTTTTTTTCATGTTTATTATATATTGAAAATAAAGACTATTTTACATTGAATATATCTATAGTTAGTTATACATCAAGTTCTGTTGAGCTGCCTCCACGACTCGCTTCATTTCTAGAATCATGATCTGTAAAGCTTTCCCCACGAGTTAATTCACTTTCAGAATGAGGTTTCGTCGAGCTTCCTCCAAGATTCACTTCATGGTTGAAAGACTACGATATAATCGAGTTTATTGAACCTGGTATTAAGTTCTTACCTTCGCTCCTAGTATTATTTTAACCTGAATCTTTATTAATCCAATTGAATATGGTATTCATTTTTTTACCCTATTAGATTGCTAAAGGTTGTATAAATTCTTCATTACCAAATTTCTCAGATAACTGATTAATTATTCCTCCTCATGTGGGTGACATTGATTCCTCCGCCACTGGATTATCGGCCCATGATTGGTTCAACATCCTTCACGTGACAATTTAGATTATCTCCATAACGCATGTCTCTAACATTTCCTTGATATGCACAAACCACACTTCAGTGTTCCACAAGCTACTTTTCTCTCTTGAATTGTGTCTGTCAAGATGCCAGCTAAAGGAAGGATAAACTTCCATAGGTAAAGCTAGAGAACAATAAACTCTGGAGATCCAAAATCTTGTGAGGTATCTCTCGACCTATTTCATTTATCTCATAGATACATTGGTATTTATAACATTACTTTGCAATTATCATTACTTTTGAAGGATTTTTTTGGTTAAGAAATATACTAACAATTAACGTAGCCTTTCGTGTCATATATCCTTTTCATAGATATTTTTGACATCATTCATCATTTTTAATATACTCTATATCCGACATAAATAGTCTCGATACTTTTCTTTGTTATCCCTCGATTGTAGGGTGATTTATCTAAATCCACATACAAATTTATGCAATGGCTGGTTTTCCTTAACATCAAAGGTTTTTCTTTTTACAAGGCTACAGAAGGAACCACATTCATGACCTTGTTGCATGGCTTACCATAATTTATTATTTTTATGGGTTACAAAGTACAAAATTTATGTTTCTAAATAATGTATTATTTTTAATTATACATCCAGGAATGGATGCAATTTATGGTATCCTGGGACCTTCACCATATGATTACCTTATACTATTCAACGGAAGAGAAAATCCTGATCAAAGTCACATGAACCAGACTTGGCAAATCCAATGTGGAGAGTCAACTTGGTGACATGGCAAAAATTGTCTTATTAAAAATGTCAGGAAACACACACTAAAAAATATGAGGAATATAAGCCCAGTAGAACTTAAACTTATTTACCTAAACTGAGCTTGACTGACTCTGACCAGGAGTTTTGGCAAAGGTTTGACTCTGCTCACTAGCTTGGAGAGTGGAATCAACTGGCTAGTACTCGCACAGTTATAAAGAGTCATGTTTCTAATGTTGTGATAATTATTCATACAATTCTGATTGCTGCTGAAGAAACTTGAATCTGATGCAAATAAGATGCTATTCTACAGTTCAATGTTGCAGAAGTCACAACTTAGTTGATGGGTTCTATCTGAAATGATTTAGTAGCACAGATTATGATTCAGGCATTTTTTTCCCATTTTTTCAAAAATTCAACAGCTGCTGCAGAAAAGTAACTTAAAAGGTGGATTTTCTCATTTTCATTGCACAGTGACTTTTTGTTGAGCTTTTACCGAGTTAATGATTTAAAACCCTTGTTGTTTTTTTGTTGAGTCCAAGTAGTGCAACACTATAACAGATATATGAAACATACATAAATTCTTCTTCCTTAGTAGTGTTCCTTTTCCCTAAGGCGTGTAACCATAGGAAGGTTTGGCTCCTATTAGGTGATAGGGTCCCAAATTGTGGGTGTTAGGGTTTCCAGACCTGCTGGGTTTGACCCACCCATGGGGGTGAAAGTCGGGTTGCTTGCTGAAACACATGGATTCAAATTGATGGTGAGTCAAACTTGATGTCAACAAGTTTAACTTGCTATGGATAACTCGACCTATGAGTACTTAGTGGGTTGTTCATGGGTCAACAATTTTTTACCTATGGACCTATCATAAAACTTGCCACCTTCTTTTATATATCTGAGAGAGTGAGTTTCTTTGCTTCATTTTCTTCTTTGTCTTTCCATGATTTCTGCTCATCTCTCCTCAAGTTTTAGCTTACTTGATTTGAACTCACCTTTTTGCCTCTGCCAAGTTTTTTGTGAGCTGAGCCTGGTAACTGCAGTGTTTGGTCCCATCTAGGCATTTGTGTGATCTAGAGCACATCCTCCTTAGCACTCATCAGTTACAATTCAGGTGACAGGAAGCATGAGAACACACCAATACAAACGTGGGAGTCCTTGCACGGATGCTGCATCAAGTTCTCTTTGTTGATTATGGTAGATGAATAGATGTGAAAATTTTCTCTGCTGCATTTGCATGTATGTGCATCATTGCTTTGTTTCACTTCTCCACGCTGTTAGGAGTCAGGATTTAGGTTTTGGATTCTCAACATATTATAGATATGCTTTTATCATGGATTTCCAGGAGCTCCTTTAGTGCTTGTACTTTGTGTTCTCACGGATGTATTTAGTAGTCCCATTGACCTATTTGTTGTTATTTGTTGGACATCAATAAAATTATCTTATCATATCTCTCCATCTGGACATAACTTGGCTTTCAAATCTGGAAGGAAAACATGTTATTAATTGATTTGGCAATATATATAAATTTATTGTGGCTTCTTCAATGCAGTGGTGCAAATATCTCTAATTGGTAAAGAGAAAAAACAGAGTAGAGACCTTGCTGTTGCTCAGGACTCACTATATATTCCTCCTGATATTTCCAGTTTCTCCCAAGATTTTCAGGTTGTCAATGATATATTAAGAATTCCTCTGTTCCAAGTTTATTCTTGCTGATATTTTCGGATAATTTTCAATATTTCCTCTGATATTTCCAATGAGTTTCTATTTGGACCCTTGGCAATATATTCCCTGAAACGTTATTTGCGTTAATGATTCGATGTGTGTTTTTTAATGATCTACAAGATGATGTGAAATTGGTTGGGAGTCAATTTAGTTGTTATATTGTTGCCATTTGTTAACTGGTACTTTTGTGATTCTTAATTACACCGTAAGGCGTTCCCTCTGAAATGAACTCCCCTTATTGTCTATCTGTCACCCTTAAATACCGTTAGATTATATGTTAGATGATTGACAAAGGTTGAACCGTTGGATCACAAAAAGGTAATTCAGCATTGTTGCAGGTATTCGATTCGCCTGGCCTGGTTCATACTGTGATAAGCGTAAAGGATGTTGTTACCCTCGCACAGGAAAGCCTGCTTCCAACTTTTCGATTCATGGTCTCTGGCCCAATTACAACGATGGGTAATGGCCACAGTTTTGTGATTCTTCCAGAGAATTCGATTACTCAAAGGTGTTTCTCACTCTATACTTTTGACTTATATGATCATGGCCCGATTTCATGTATTGTGAGAGAATTTGTAGATTTCAGATCTGAAGGAAGAGCTGAACAAATATTGGGATTCTTTAAGCTGTCCTAGGAGTGATGGCCACAAATTTTGGGGGCACGAATGGGAGAAGCACGACACTTTCTCTCTCAAACTTGATGAGCATTCATACAATGAGTTGGCTCTTTCCTTGAGAGAAAATAAATGGGACACTTTCACTGCTATAGAATGCCCCTTTTACCCACACAACAATTGCCCTTCCATGCTTGTATTTCCTCCTTTCTGGGACAACGATCACAAGATCCAAGAAGCTTTCACAAGCGAAAACAATACTAATGGAATAGAGGATCATTAGCTCTCCACAGTGAGCATTTCTTTCACCTGTCAAATTTTTAGGGCCAAGGGTTAGTTCAGTCAAGTTGGCCCCTTGATTCCCTTAAGCTGTCATTGAGAAGAATTGAACAAAGAAGCGGTCCGTCACACTGATTATGGAAACATAGTCTAGGAGGTGTATAGGCCATGGCAGGGTATGAAATGGTTGTTTTGAGAGCCTGTTTTTTGTTTTACACTTCCAATTTGAGCTATTTTCTGAAGTGATCGGAGATACGCCGAGTAAGGTTAGGGTTTTATTCTGTGTGTTTTCTCGTTGCTCGAAAATTTACAAAACAGGTCAATATTTTATGCATTTAGATGATAATGCACTGATTAAGAGCTTGCTTGAAGGAATTGCAGAAAATCGTGTTTGTATTGGTCATAGTTTACTATATTGGTCATAGTTTATGTAAGACTTGAATTATGAAAGGATTTCACAGAGAAACCAGATTATTTTGATCTTGTTTAAAGAAGTTTTTTATTTTTTCAATTTTTTCCTTCCAATACTTTTTAAATCAATCAACGCTAAATGGTTTTTGATTTTTTTTTTTTATTTTTTTCCAACCTTCTCCTCAAACCTTTCTTGTCTTGAGAATTTAAGAAAAATATAAATTCAATATGCAGGGATTATGTTTAAAAAATTGTAGGTTTAAACGTAATTGTTTAGTGTTCAATAACTAAATATTTGTCCACGAATAACTCACGGTAGAGATTGGAGAATTGGGTAGGTTTCGAGTGGTTTCAGTAAAATTCTGCTCCCTGGTTTCGATTCCTGGTCTGAGTTTGATAGAGGTTTCATAGTTAAGGTTTCTTGTACATATTGGCCTTATTTTCTGGATTATAGTTTTGTTTTGTTGGGCGTAAACATGAGTGCGTTGAAAGAGGGGACCAACATCTCCTCCTTCAAAAACATTGTTGCAAGTTCCCTTTCAAGTTAAATCAGATATGATAAACCAAGAGTTTCATCCCCTATTTTTTGGGGTGCAATGGCAAACCACTTTGCTTTAGGATTCCTAAAGCTCCTCAAAACCCTGCTTTTATATTTCCACCGAAATGTCTAGAGGATCATCGTAGACGAATGAAAGCCTTACTTTCATTGACCTTGCTTTCATTTGTAAATTGATTGGCAGTTGGCCTACAGAGAAAGAACTAAAATACCACAGCCTGTGTATTGGTTAATGTTCATTGTTGCCACTTTAGCAGACATTGTAGCCAGTCAAGCATTGATTACAGCAACATTCTCAATCATAAAACAGTCCATGGTCTTAGTTGCTTCCCTTGAGCTTATTTTCCACCACAGGGATGAAAAATGTTGCCTTATTTCATATCATAATGTACTAATATTTAGTATATAATGAAAATTCTAAGCATTTACCATGTTTTAAATATGCATTCATTTTTAAATTTATGGTAGATTATCTATGCTTTTATTTAGTAGACATGTTTCTCATCAATCTACGGTGGAGACTAATGAGCATGCATGACCTTTGAGTCTATATAGACCATACGTATGAATCATGATTTGAAATCTTGGCATTGTAGAAGAAGAATACCAAAGTTATGTGATTTTTAGGTTATCATTAGATAGGTAAAAGATGGACAAGATGTCACAATGTGTTTTTAAATTACGTTTTGGAAGAGGTAAAAGTTTTGAGAGCATTTTTAATTTACTTCAATTTTGATAGTGGATATGTGAGCTGGGATATATGGAGATAATTAGAGCTATTTAATTGTGCTCATTGTTTGGTGAATTTGAGATTCAAAGTTTGTCTACCAAATGTTTTACACCAAATTTATAACATTGGCTAGCTTGTTGCTTGAATCTGCATCAGCTCTTGAAACGTCACCACATTACCAGCGGAGAATAATAGCATATATATGGTTAGATATTTTATTTTTCTTACTTATATTGTCACTGGTCTTGATGGTGTTGTTTTGGTTGTGGCGAATTTTAAGAAGAATTGATCACGCTCCTTTGGAAGTGCCAGCCTTTGTTGCTCAATTGTGATGTAAAATATAGGAATATAGAAACTTTTCCATTGTTGTATTGATAATGTGTTGTTTTTATTGACTTTTGGGACCTGGAAAAACTTGTTTCCTTCACTGGTGAGAATATTAGAAGGATAATCTATGACAAATAGTGCACGGGACATCATTTACACAAAATATTTTTCTTATACTACCCTTAACTCTGTTTTTTGCTATCTCTGAAGGCGTTTATCTATCATCTGTATTGAATAAGGTACCACAGGGAGGTTGGTGTCCCTTCTTAATTGCAACATTTTTTTTGACCATACTGTTCTCTTGGAACTATGGAAGGCAGAAAAGTATAAATATTTAGCACGGAGAAAAATCAGTATAGAAGGTTTGAATGGATTGCTTGCTAGGGTGAATTCACATGTACCCATATTTGTTTCTTCTGCAGTGACCTTATTTCTGGCTTACCACCGATTATTGAGAATTATGTAAAGAATGTGGGGTCTCTGCATGGATTTCTTGTCATTGTCACCATAAGAAGGGTTCTGGTCAAGACAATGCTTTTGTCAGAGAGATTTATGGTTGGAAAACTAGAGCCGAAGGGTGTATATAAATGCATAGCCCAATATGTGTACCAGTCTATGTTCCCACCAACACGCAATGCTGCATCTCCATCACTCTAGAATAGAAACTTGAAGATATTCCCACCAACATGCAATGTTGCATCTCCATCACTCTAGAATAGAAACTGGACATCTGGAATTGTAGAAAAATCATATCAATTGGAAGGCCTAGCCGCAAAGCATTTCTAGGGTGTGTAAAGAAATTTCAACAAAAAACGTCTAGCAGTGGGAAACATTCTAGGGTACTTGATGTTGTACTAGCTTAAAATTATAATTAAATTAAAACAAAACTTTATTATGAAATAATAGAAAATTAGTATAAACCTGACTTACAATGATGGGGGCTTACATAAACAATGTTGTGCCATTCCAAAGTTGGGATTCCTCAATGTTTGACATTAATCAACATGCCATTTGTTCCCTTCCATTCAAAAGTTCAAGTTGGTTTCCTAATCAAGAAAGATCGATTGCATCGCGTGAGGAGTAGGGGACATATTTCACTTTACCACAGTAGGGCATTGTCTGTCCTAGTAAGCATGTTGTAGATGAACTGCTAGACTAGAGATTCTACTCCTTGATCCAACAAACTGATCAATTATTTCTAATTTTTCGTCCCTCTTGGTTAGGAGTTTTTGACTAGCCATGCAAGAAGTCAGACCATGAGACCATCTAGTGAAATTCCTAATGAACATAACGCTATTCATAGTCACCAACATATTTTGGAGAGGCCTAAATGAAGAAAGCTATGAATTTCAATTATTAGCAAAGTGTTTTGACCTTAATGTTCAAGGTTGGTTTAATACCTGCTTCATTTCCTGTCATAGCCAAGAAAGAGAGGTTGCAACAGTCAAGCATCAAAGTATCAATCATAAAACAAATTGTATTAAGAAAAATACAATGTCTAGAACATATGTTTTCTTGAAATGAAACCTGAAATAAACTTATAGGACTCTTGCTACCACAAAGAAATTCCATCCTATTCCAAAAATAGAGAATCCAAGAATGCAACTGAATAACAAAACATGGGTCGTGTGTGCTTTACCATTTACTATTTCCTGTACCACCATTGGAATATTAATACCACAATTAGACTCTCCTCCAACATAAAAGGGAATAGATAGAAACTCAGGGAATGCTTCAAACCACTGCATCCAAGATTATAAACTGTACTGAGATTCACAAAAATCTATACACTTGTAAAATATTTTTTTGAAGCGTGATAGAACTAAAAACCTTTATGAGGAAAGTATGTATATCTGAATCAGCCTTAAAATCTCCAGTCTTGTAATCTGTAGCTATATTGGAGTAAGAAAAACCAGTCCCAACTGGAGAATCAACAAAAAGAATGTTGGAGACCTACATGTGCAAAACCATTCAAAGTTAATCCATTACAATCAAAATTTATACATTCAGTGGCATCCAAGTTAAGTCCAAGTTGGATGAGAAACAATTTAATAATGACAAATTCTAAAGTGATGAAAGCAACAGAACATAAAAGTTGATAACAGAGATACTTTATCAGTGACATAATCTAGTATGCTCACTTGACGAATGTTTGAAAGAGAGAAAAAAATCTGGTGCCCTAATTAAAAACATTTCATTATAACGATAGTGGCAGAGGGAGGAGCCTTGAATGCCAACCTTAGTCCAAGAGTGTGGATTGGGGATGAGTGTGGCAAACTCCCAGAATTGTTACTGAGATCAAAACTCATTGGACCTGCAATAGGAGAAAAACTTTGGGATAAATATTAGAAGATCTCTATCATTTTATTTTACAAATTTGTAAAAATCACTATTATGTTCTGTTTTTCTCTACACAAGGATTGCATCAAAATAGCCTACACCCTGCCTAGCCTTGCAAGTCTGGCAAGTGCATTATATTTTCACGATCAATGTTGAACATTGAATAGGTAATTTTTCAAGAGTATGAAATCCATAATTTATCGATTTCCACTATTCTTTGGTTTACAATGATATCTCAGTATTGCATAAGCCTAATATAACAACAATTGACTCAGTTTTGGGTGCCAATTCCAGCAACATGGGTAAAAGTGAGCTTACAGTTAGCCATTTGAACAAGTTGTTCCCATGGCCAGATTACACAATTTGAAAACTTAATATGTACAAGATCAAAATTCATTCGGTAAATAGCAACTTTGAGCATTGAAACATACAACAAGAGCAAGAATTCCCATAGCTGACTAATCTCATAGACAAATCCAGTGAAACGGTGCAACCAGGACCTCCCTCGAGGCAAAGAAGAAGTGGATCATTTGCTGGATTACTTACTGACTTCACAAAATAGTAGAAAAGTTCTCTTCCATTGGCCTCACTAACTGTCACATACCTGCATGAATATGAAGAAAACATAAAGACTTTCATGCAGTTAATTGGTCATCCAATAGAATATAAGAGTGGTAGAATCACATCTTTAAGCACTCCATATAACAATTTTTGCTCCTACTCTTTTACATATTTTGAACTCTTCATGCAACAATTTTGACTTTAATATTTTTTAGCTTCAATTGTCACCAAATTTATTAAGTATCCATAGAAATTAAACTCTGTTCAAACATATTCACAGTCTATGCATAACAATTAGAGATCTGTATATCTTTTATGTTTTTTTGTCTTTCTTTGTCATATAAGCATGCATTCTACAAGCTATGGATATTCTACAAGCTATGAACTCTTTGGTTATTTTCTTAATCTTTTCATAAATACATAGCTAGTTGTTTATTTACAAACAAGAGCAAATTCATGCATGCTATTTTTGAACATGACTGTGTTAATGAATAAATATTCTTTCCAGGCGCTGCCTTGCAATTCAGCTGAAGTGAGGTGATAATCAGATATATAATTACATGGGTAGTGAATAAATTAACCACAAATTGCATGGACTTCGTCAGGGAAGACATTGTTATGGAAATACACCCAACTTCACTTCAATTAAAAAGAAAACAGTGTGTTTATCATATATATTTCTTGAGTGCACTTCTAATAGGCCTCGAAATGCTTTGATATATATGGACAGTTCATTAAAGACATCGATAATTCTTATTTAAAATGATTCATTTATTTTCATGAATCATTTGAACATTTAAAGATTATGTCAAATCGTACGTATCTCTATCAGTGCAAATATGCTCAGGCTAAGTCAACAGAATATTTTCTGCATTGCCCCTTCAAGATGATCAAACAACTCATTTGAACATTTAAAGATTATGTCAAATCGTATGTATCTCTATCAGTGTGAATATGCTCAGCCTAAGTCAAAAGAATATTTTCTGCATTGCCCCTTCAAGATGATCAAACGTTATCTACTCTATCTGCCATTCATTTTAGCCTACCAGCCAGTGTAAGAACTTCTGGTTGTATCCATGTAGCGCCTGGAAAATGGCATCCACGACCATATCCTGGAGCTTATCTGATTGTCGATTTTCTGAATATTTGGCAATTGGATGGACAAGGATATTTGCGCGGTTAAAAATTTCACGGTTTTTATGTCTGTCAGATTATTAAATATTTGGGGAATCTGCAATCCAGATAAAACACTTAGTCAAAAATTTAACTACGCCTTCAAATATTTGGGGAATCTGCAATCGAAATAAAAAATGTTGTCACATATTTAAATGCTCCCCTAAATATTCGGGGAATCTGTAATCAAGATACCATACAAGGCTGAACCCAAATCAAAAAGTGAGAAGACTAATTAAGTTGTTGGAAAGAGGAACCATAGTTGGATATTTATGCCATGGGATGTTAGGCAAGCTACATAATTTTTGATAACCAGTTCCTCATTATTCAGATTTTCATAGTTGGAGATCATGTTTTGTCTTTGTATTGAAGGGACCTACTAGGGACTCAAAGTTTTTTGTGAGAGCAGAGTGCAGGACCTACTAGAGACTAGTAAAACTATTTGTTAGTGCAAAGAGTCCATAATCCATTAAATAAAAATTTTCAATTATGCTGTTTGTGAGAGCAAAGAGTGCACGACCCATTAGAGGCTCACAAACTTTGTTCAACACCACTAGAGACTCATAAAGCTGTTTGTGAGTACAAATAGTGCACAACTCTTTAAATAACAATTTTGAACGAGAGAAATTTTGATACGTTTAAAAGAATAGGAAACCTATGTTATTACGTATTATGTGAGAAATTTTGATAGGTTAAAAAAAAGAGTAACCTGCAATTGCACCACATGTTACAATGTAAACGTCGTAAGGCTATGGTATTTTATAAGAAATTTTAAAAACTGGATAAATATTGAAAAGAAAGTATTTAATTGGATCATCCATATGAATTTTTCGTTGACTTCTTACTAAAAGAAGATTTTTACAAAGTTATAAGGGATATAATGAAGATTTTTATTAGTATTAAGAATGATGATCTAAGCCAATGTGGAGTAATTTAGTATGTTTTTGACTCGTGATTACATCATTTGATTGTATACTAAGTAATAATAAATTTAAAAAGTAAATCATAAATGTGGGAACATCACTTTTGTGGCCCATGGTCTTAGAGCCCGTGGATTATATGTGATGAAGTTGTTAAAAGCTTGACGATTCTCTATTGTAATATTCGTGAATTGAGTGGAGGGCTCAATTTGGATGGTTTGGCCTATTTTAAGCCATGATAAATAGTAGATATATTATTCAATTTTCTCCTAAGAGATTCGAGGGTAAAATATGGTGTTCATGTATTTTTAATTGTTTTTGTGTTATCATATGCTATAAAACATATTTATTTCTATCTCATTTTTTATTGACAAGAAGGGATTGTGGCTTGTAGAAGGAGATGATGGTTGCAAATGTCAAAGAATTATATGTTGAGGCTAAAACTAACATAGAGAAGCTTGATTGGGATTTTACCTACATACATGAATATTGTGTGAGAGGAAATAGAGGTCTAGTAGGGTGATATGTAACTACAAAAGTGAGATCTAGTGAGGGGATCAAATATGTGTTAAAATGAGAGAATATAAGTACTGAATAATAATAATAACAAAAAAAGATTACTTTGGAAATGGAATTTGTAAATTATTGAATAGAAATAACAAAAAGAAATATTACTTTGGATATGAAAATTTTAAATTACATGTATATGGCACCCAAATGTAAGATGGTTGCAAATGTCAAAGCATTATATGTTGAGGCGAAAACTAAGATAGAGAAGCTTGATTGGGATTTTACCTACACACATGAATATTGTATGAGAGGAAATAGAGGCCTAGTAGGGTGATATGCAACTACAAAAGTGAGATCTAGTGAGGGGATCATCTGTGTGTTAAAATGAGAGAATATAAGTACTGAATAATAATAATAACAAAAAAAGATTACTTTGGAAATGGAATTTGTAAATTATTGAATAGAAATAACAAAAAGAAATATTAATTTGGAGATGAAAATTTTAAATTACATGTATATGGCACCAAAATGTAAGATGGTTGCAAATGTCAAAGCATTATATGTTGAAGCTAAAACTAACATAGAGAAGCCTGATTGGGATTTTACCTACATACATGAATATTGTATGAGAGGAAATAAAAAGGTATAGTACGGTGATATGAAACTAAAAAAGTGAGATCTAGTGAGGAGAGAAACTGTGTGTTGAAATGAGAGAATAGCCACATAAGTCCTGAATAATAATAACAAAAAAAGATTACTTTGGAAACGGAAATTTTTAAATTATTGAATAGAAATGACAAAAAGAAATATTACTTTGCAGATGAAATTTGTAAATTACATGTATATGGCACCCAAAAGTAGGACTTGGCCTATCATTTCTTGGAGTAGACCTAGGTGATAGCAGAGAAGGGCATGCAAATGTTTAAAGGGGTGATTGCATGAGAGGAATCAAATTTTTTAATTAGTAAATATCTTCTTTTAAATGTTTTCATTCATTCATTCATACTATATATATATATATATATATATATATATATATATATATTTAATTTAATTTTATGTTGTTAATGATGGAATCGATTTGTAGCCCTGGGACAACTCAACTAATGATGGTTATGTAAGTAAATGAAGTATTATATGTGAAGAGGTTTTTGGTTCACATCACCCCAATTCACATATATATACAGAATGGTCATATATAAGCACCTAACCAAGAGGTTATAGTAGTAGTGGTTGGAATCGACCATTTGCTCAAAAAGTCTCAAGGTTTCCACCCCATCCCCATGTTGAGCATGACCAACAATCATTGCATTCCATGAGACAACATCACGCTCAATCATCTTCTTGAAAACTTTCCATGCATCTTTTATGCCTCCACATTTGGCATACATAGTAACCAGAGCGTTGACCACAGACATGGGTGAATCAAACCCCATACAGAAAATGTGGGCATAGATGTGTCTTCCATGCTCCAAAACTGCTAGGTTGGCACACACACTAACAATGGTAGCAAAAGTTTCCTCATCTGGCTTCAAACCAGTGTGTTGCATTTGACAAAAGAGTTTTAGAGCCTCTTCACTATACCCATGCTGCAGGAGATCACATCTTGTTCAGTCATTTTGTCTAACACTTGACAGGCATATTGTAGGCTACTAGATTTAGCATACATGTCTACAAGAGCACTTCCAACGAACATATTTGAGTCAAAACTAGTTTGGATAATGTGGCCGTGAAGTTGTTTACCTTACTCAAAAGCAGGTAAGCTGGAACTTACACTGAGAATGCTTCCATAAGGGAATTGATTTAGTTTCACACCTATCTATTTCATTTGGAAACTAAGCTTTAAGGCCTCCTGATAATGGCCATTATGTGCATATCCTACAATAATTGCATTCCATGAGATTAAGTCTCGTTCCTGCATTTTATCAAACACACATAGTGCATTTTCTATGGTTTGAGTTTTGGCATACATTGTAACAATAACATTGCACATGGAAACTTGGGACTGGAATCCACTTGTGATAATATATGCATGGACCTGTCTGCCAAACCTCAAATCAATGAGAATAGCACACGCATTGACGACACTAACAAATGTCAACTCATTTGGCTTCATACTGGTCTGGTGAATTTGATTAAAAAACCTTGTGGACTCGTCCGCTTGCCCATATTGGGCATATCTTGCAACCATGGCAGTCCAAGAAACAATATTTAGAATCGGCATTAAATCAAGCATTTGGAGTGCACCATCTACTCTCCCACATTTGGCATACATATCAACAAGAGCAGTCCCAACAAATACATTTGACTCAAATCCAAGCTTAACAACCTGTCCATGAATTTTCCTCCCATATCCTAAATCCACCACACTTGCACATGCACTTACAATGCTGGCTAAGGTGAAATCATTAGGTTTCATGCCCATCCATTGCATCTGGCCATATAAATCCATGTCTTCAACCTGATCATCACATCGGGCAAATGCCACAATCATTGCGTTCTAGGAAACTATGCTACGTTCATGCATTTTGTCAAACAGACACCGTGCATTTTCCACATACCCACATTTTACATTACCTGTGAGAACCGTAGTCCATGAACAGACATCTCATTCAGGCATTGTGTCAAACACTTGGCATGCATCCTTAATTCTACCACACTTCACATACATGTCAATCATACAATTCCATAAATAGATGCTTGGCTCAAAGCTGGTTTTAACTATATGGCCATGAAACCTCTTGCCCTCTGCTAAGGGATCTGCTATTTCCACACTCCAGGAAGTGACGAACATAAATATTATGATCCATCTGAACAAACTTGCAATATGTAGAATTCAGAACACTTATATTATGGCTACTTCCCTGTTCTTCTTTGGGATAGTATTTTGAGAGCATAACCAAACTCTCTCCCCTTATTCACCCAGTACCTACACTCTAGATGAAACACCAATGTATTCAAAATGCCTCTTTGAGTATGATGATGGTGTCCGAGCTGTTTTAAATAGGTGAAATTTTGATAAGATGAATGGCACTGAGTGCTATGAATTTCACCTAGAGTACTTAGAGAAGCATTTTGAATACATTGGTGTTTCATCTAGAGTGTAAGTACTTGGTACAAGTAAAGTTAGCTTCATGTTCTCACCCATAATGATTGCCTGGTTCATGACCAACATCATGATAGGACAATATAATATTGTGAAATATTATCTTGGAGCATTCAAGGCATTCAACCCATATTATATATTCTATTACTTTCATGAATATCACTAATAAGGATGGGTGATGCTTGGAGGTGTAGTCTTATGTATAACAGGTATTTATTATTCACATGATGATATGTGTCTCATTTTATCATATAGTATATTTGGAACTATTTTCTAACTCAATTGATAAATCCCTACCAATGGTTTTCTCAAACAAAATTCATAAATTCATCCCAATTATTTATGTTAAAGCTATAAAAATAGAAACACTAACATCAGTGCTTTGTTTTGATTGGATCCAGGTGCCAAGGCCATGTTTGCAGACTTGGGCCATTTCAATAGGAAATCAATCCAGGTCCAAGATATATGTCAAGGATAGAATTATTAGTATTTCATCATACCTGTGTGCTTCATCCTCAAGTTTTAGTACCATAATGAGAAATTTGGGTTGTTTGTTGCAGCTTTCTTTTTATGTGTTGGTTTACCCATCTCTGCTTATCAAATATATGAGACAAGCAACTTATTTGATAAAAAAACCAGGGGACATAGGCTCTACATTTTACAAAGCAATACTACAGCCTGTGTATTGGTCAATGTTCATTGTTGCCACTTTAGCAGCCATTGTAGCCAATCAAGCATTGATTACAACAAGATTCTCAATCATAAAACAATCCATGGCTCTTAGCTACTTCCCTCGAGCTTATTTTCCACCACAGGGATGAAAAATGTTGCCTTATTTCATATCATAATGTACTGATATTTAGTATATAATGAAAATTCTAAGTGTTTAACATGTTTTAAATATGCATTCATTTTTAAATTTATGGTATATTATCTACGTATGAATCATGATTTTAAATCTTGGCATTGTAGAAGAAGAATACCAAAGTTTTGTGATTTTTAGGTTATCATTAGATAGGTAAAAGATGGAAAAGATGTCACAATGTGTTTTTAAATTATGTTTTGGAAGAGGTAAAAGTTTTGATAGTGGATATGTGAACTGGGCTATATGGAGATAATTAGAGCTATCTAATCTTGCTCATTGTTTGGTGAATTTGAGATTCAAAGTTTGTCTACCAAATGTTTTACATAAAGTTGACAACATTGGCTAGCTTGCTACTTGAATCCGTATCAGCTCTTGAAACGTCACCACTTATGGATTACCAACGGAGAATAATAGCATATATATGGTTAGATATTTTATTTTTCTTACTTATATTGTTACTGTTCTTGATGGTGTTGTTTTGGTTGTGGCAAATTTTAAGAAGAATTGATCACGCTCCTTTGGAAGTGCCAGCCCTTGATGCTCAGTTGTGATGTAAAATATAGGAAGATAGAAACCTTTGCATTGTTGTATGGATAATATGTTGTTTTTATTGACTTTTGGGGCTTGGAAAAACTTGTTTCCTTCATTGGTGAGAATATTAGAAGGATAATATATGACAAATAGTGCACAGGACATCGTTTACACAAAATATTTTGCTTATACTACCCTTCACTCTGTTTTTTGCTATCTCTGAAGGCGTTTATCTATCATCTGTATTGAATAAGGTACCGCAAGGAGGTTGGTGTCCCTTCCTTAATTGCAGAAATTTTTCTGACCATAATTTTCTCTTGGAACTATGGAAGGCAAAAAAAGTATAAATATTTAGCACAGAGAAAACTCAGCATAGAAGGTTTGAACGGATTGCTTCCTAGGGTGAATTCACGTGTACCAAGAATTTGTTTCTTCTGCAGTGACCTTATTTCCTTCTTACCACCGATTATTGAGAAGTATGTAAAGAATGTGGGGTCTCTGCATGAAGTTCTTGTCATTGTCACCATAAGAAGGGTTCTAGTCAAGACAATGCTTTTGTCAGAGATATTTGTGGTTCGAAAACTAGAGCCAAAGGGTGTATATAAATGCATAGCCCAATATGAGTAACAATCTATGTGTTACATGACCAAGCAACCAAACAACACTTTTCCCATGTTGGGTCCCTTCAAATTTTGAATCTAAGAAGCCCAATATGAGCAACAAAATGAAAATGATACCTAGAAAATCACTATTCTTGCCTAAGCCACCAATCCTAGCAAGGCTTAAGGAGGACCAACGATAATTATAAGGATCCCATGCTTCTACTATACTCTCTATTGCTTTATGATCCAATATGTTTCTCATCTTTCCATTTTGTTTTGAATGTGGAGTCTTTACACCCTACAATATAGTATGCTCTAAGCCCCAGTAGCAATATTCAAAATGTGGCTACAGTTGCTTTACAATATCTGTAGATGAGGGTATGCCCCCTTTGTCTGCTATAGCGGAGAGCTGGGCTCTTGCTATGAGTACCTCATAAAACTCACCCTCATATGTCAGTTGCAATGTCTTATTTGGGGACAAGAACACAGGTCCTTGAGATGCCATGTTTTTAATACCAATCCACTTTTGACTTCTTCCTTGCTCGGTAGCAATTTACAGAAAACTCTGTACCCCAACAACCAGTATGTTCGAAACTTTTTCGTATCAGACACTAATATATCTAGGGTTTTCAAATGGGCATCTATGAAATTTTGGAAAAGAAATTGAAGCGTTTGGCAAGTTTTGGCCTAATACTCATAAACATCAATTCGAAAAAGGGGTATGTTCTAGTATTTGTAAATGAGTAAACATTTAAATTTAGTTTTATATGAAAAAACGATTTAGTATGCATAATGAAACATTAAATTAAAATAATAATAATAAAACAGTTTAATTGACATCTCATATGAAGTTAGTAGTGAAAAATGTCATTTTAATAGAGTTCTAGCAAGTTAAGGAATTTGTGCACCCCTATATTTACGAAAATTTCACCGAGAGTTTGATTTCAGCAAGGAGTTTGATGGCTTTCACTTGTATTTTTTGAAACACCTAGTTGACAGAACCATGTAGTAGGAAAAGGACATTTAATTTTTACTCTCACGATGGTTTGTGACAGCTAGCAACCTTGTGTGCCCTCTTTAAAAGTGACAATTCATTCTTAAATATGTGACATATGGAAAAACAAAATCTCGAAATACAAAAAAAACTTAAATTTATGTACAAAAATATGTTCACATAAACAACAATTGTTACATGAATAATGGATAACCTCTATAGGACATTAACTATAACTCATTATCATCCACCCTTGATTTCAAGAACGTCCATTCACATGTTGCTATTCTTCCACACACTACTATTACTTATCGATATTCAAAACACACATAACTAATAGTTTCAAGTGCAACTCAACATCATCCACCCTTGCATTCCACAATGTCCATTCACATGTCACTATTCTTCTACACACTATTATTTATAAAATATCTATATTCAACATACACATAACTAACAATTTCAATTGCAACTCTTTATCATCCACCCTTGCTTTCAACAATGCCCATTCACATGTCCCTATTCTTCCACACTCTATGCCTTACATCGTTTCCTTTGCAACATTAGGTGCAAATGCTAGTTTATTATTTTTATGGGTTACAAAGTACAAAATTCATGTTTCTAAATAATTTATTATTTTTAATTAATTGATTCACGTGTTTTTGTCACGTCTTTTTGTCGTAAGCATGGCAGTTCCCACCTTATCCGCGAGATAGGCATTATGTCTCCGCACAGGATAAAACACATAGTATATTCGTTCTCCATCTCCACGTAGAGCGAAGGGGAGAAATTTTTATGTCATATAAGTAAGTTTATTTTACGGGTTACACATGAGAAACTTACTTTCATACTTTTTAAATTATGTTTTATGTTTTTTATTAGTTTTTATATTAATACATCTCATCGCAATCCAAGTATAATGATGAACTTACTTTCATACTTTTTAAATAATGTTTTATGTTTTTTATTAATTTTTATATTAATACATCTCATCACAATCCAAGTATGATTGAAGGTCGTTGATATACGTCTTTACTTCTACTATTAGTTGTTTCAAAAAGTTTATCACTTCACAGTTTTTCTATGTTCTGATTTCTTCCTCAGCGTGCTTTTCATCGGAAGTTTTTTGCAAAACATTCCAAGAAACAAAGTATATACTAGAAAGTAGGTACCAAATTTCCATTTGAGTGTTACAGTATTTTTTGTCAGAGTCTAATTGTAAGAAAATTGTTGATTTGTTAAACATTCTAAATCTCTAGATTGATGAGAAATTTGGTATGGACCTAGAATATGCGTGATTGGCAAAAACAATGAAGAAAATGTGGATCAGTTAATTGCATATTGTTGTGGATTATTTATTTGCACACCATTTATATGTTAGGCAAGTTTGGAGTGAATCAATAATGAGATCAAATGGGAAAATTTGCATACTGTTGTGGATCATTTATTTGTGCACCATTTATATGTTAGGCAAGTTTGGAGTGAACCAATAAAGAGATCAAATGGGAAAAATGACTCTTCAAGAGAAATGTTGTTAATCTCTTCTAAAAATTAGCTATTCTTTTTCTTTATTGTTGCTTTAGTAAATTAACTCCATTTCATAGACTTCAGTGTATACAAGATAAATACAAAATTGCTTTGGATCCTAAAGAAAGAATTATGATGGAAGAGTTGAAAATTGAAAGCAAGCTGCAAGAAAATATGAAAAAGGAATGGTCTACATCTTGGATTGAACAATAAGAAAGCTATAAGAAAATCTGAAAAAGGAATGGTCTACATCTTGGATAATGAAATTCTCAACACTCTTAGTACGGACGTTCAAACAATGCCAAACTGATTATTTTAGTAAACTTAGGCTTCTACATAACAATCAAGTCTCCCTTCTTTTGGGATTTCTCTAGTGGAAATATGAAATGTTGACAAAAGCACAACTTAGAGCTCAAGTGAATATGAGAGAAAATATTTGTTTAACCATCATCTTCGTTATCGAATTTTCCAACTTTCCAATAGGTTGTGTTGAGACAAATCTACTCTAGGATTAAATTGCACCCAAAATAACATTCATGGCTTAAAATGTATGGGATACTAATTAACATGTTTGATAATAACTAAAACTTTAATATGTGGTGCAAGTTGGATTGTAAATGTTGGTGCAGGTTAGATTGTAAATGTATTTTTAAAACAGTTAAAGATTTAAAAGATAAAAATTCATTATGGGATACTAATTAACATGTTTTATAATAACTAAAACTGTAATATGTGGTGCAGGTTGGATTGTAAATGTATTTTTAATAGATAAATATTCTACCACAACTATATAAAATGTATAAACCTAGACAAAAGAATGATTAAAGATCTAATTTGAAGCCACAAATGATATTCACAGAATGTTTATGACACATGGTTTGTATTTTTTAAATAGCCAAACATTTAAAAGATAAAGATTCCATCACAACTATATAAAATGTATAAACTCAAACAAAAGAATGACTAAAAATCTAATTTGAAGCCACAAGGGATATCAAACTCTCATTTAAAGCCACAAATGATATTCACAATATCAAACTCTCATTTGATGCCACAAATGATATTCACAAAATGTTTAGGACACATGGTTTGGAGTCCCAACAACCTCCATGTTCAAATTAAGCATAGTGAGTTCTTTTTTAAACAACAAAGTTGCAGTTCTTTTCTTGCAATTTCAATGATCAATTTGTCATTTGAAGAAATGACCCTTCTCCACATTATTTCTTCTAAGTTGACAAGTATATTTTTTGAATATTGCCCAACTTTATTTTTGTTTCAAAAAAAATTAACTAATAATTTTAAAAGTAATATTTAATAACTTTTTAAATAGTAACTATAATTACTAATATAATTTATCAATTTTAAATCAAAATAATATAACATAACATTGCATTGCATTGTACACTATCTCAATATAAGTAAGAAATATAGAAATAGTGGGAAATGTTTGAAGTTCAATTCTTTCTTAATAGCCCCAAACAAATTCTCTATATTTTTTAAAAATTGCATATGGAAAAATTCTACAAAACTTCTATTGCGAGTTCTATGTTTTATGTCGATTGATGATATCAAAGTTTTTCATCTTCATTAAGTCAAACTCTACATCTAGATTCGGTGAAGGGGACATAACAGGATGAATGAAGGGGACATAACAAGACAACTAATGTATGGTTTGAGGCTTTGTAGCCCTAGTGTTGGCGGTGGCCATACATCAACAAAAAAATTGGTATGAAGGCCTTTAACCCTAAAGTAAACTTTGTGAAAGCGTAATTGCTATATGCTATATGCCACTGGGTGAATGCAATGACCTAACAAATATGGAAAAGAGGTATTCTACAACATCCTTTTTGTAGGGATGTTTTTTTGGAGAGATACTATGTGGCGAATTGAAAGTGTCATCTATTATAATCTACTAGTAATTTTTTCTTGAAACTTAAAAAAACATCTTAGAATATCAAGAGCCAATCTTTGTTACAAACATTATACTATCTATAAAATTCAGATAATGTAAATCATTTAGATTTATCTTCCACTTTTGCAGACAATCTTCTTTATTAATTCTTATTCTCAATGACGATTTATATGTCACAATTGTTCCTCAATTTATGCTTTACAGCGTTCCTTTGCAACATTTGGTGCAAATGCTAGTTATGGATTATATAAATTATTGAGTGGAAGTAAGTCTTTTATTCCACAAATAAGAAAGTTACATACACCAGTACACCAATTTGGTGTCTTTTAGTATCTATTTTCACTATAACCTTAAATATTTTAATTTTAATTTTTTTATTATATGTGTTTATTTATTTTTTTTCTTCCCTTATTTTTGGTTTAAAAAAAATAATAACATAATTTATTAGTTATATATATTATAATATATTATTATATATATATATATATATATATATATATATATATATCATATATATATATAATGGTTTTCAAGTATGTTTTGTCAATTACTTTTACCCGAAACATTTTAAAGTTGAACAAAAAAAAATGGATATGAACAATCTTATTTATTAATTCTTATTCTCAATGATGATTTACATGTCACAATTGTTCCTCAATTTATGCTTTATGACGTTCCTTTGCAACATTTGGTGCAAATGCTAGTTATGGATTATATAAATTATTGAGTGGAAGTAAGTCTTTTATCCCACAAATAAGAAAGTTACATGCAGTAATACACCAATTTGGTGTCTTTTAGTATCTATCTTCACTATAACCTTAAATATTTTATTTTTTTTATTTTTTTATTATATGTTTTATTTATTTTTTTCTCCTTATTTTGGTTTGGTTTAAAAAATAATAAACATAATTTCATTAGTTTTATATAATATATATATATATATATATATATATATATATATATATATATAGATATATAATATGGTTTTCAAGTATGTTTTGTTAACTACTTTTACCCGAAACATTTTAAAGTTGAACAAAAAAATGGATATGAAAGTGTTCTTTTTTCAGCACTATAGACTTAGTACATTAGAAAAAAAATTCACTTATCTACAAAGAAGATATCATGTCCATGTTGGATATTTGTCTTTAATATTTAGAAATAAAATAAATAATATGATCAAAATTGTCATCATCATTATTTCATGAAAAAGAGAGTGATAATATTAAAAAAAATGTCTCCATTCTTGTTTTTTACTATCATCAAAGTATCTAAATTTGAATAAACAATTAACTTCCATATTTTTATCTTTATCACAAAACACCTTAAGATGTTAATTTCTTTTACATTTGATATCAACAATAATAGTTACAGTGACATCATTTTGTATAATTATTTGATCCCTCCCCCAATGCCCTAAAATTAATGGAATGATTATTTCCAAAGGCAAATTTCACTAAACATCTTAAGATGCTAATTTCTTTTTCATTTGATATCAACAATAATAGCTCTAGTGACATTATTTTGCATAATTTTTTATCCCTCCCCGAGTGCCTTAAAATTAATGGAATGATTATTTGCAAAAGCAAATTTCACCAAACATCTTAAGATGCTAATTTCTTTTTCATTTGATATCAACAATAATAATTTTAGTGACATAATTTAACATAATTATTTGATCCCTCCCCAATACCCTAAAATTAATGGAATGATTATTTGCAAAATATAAATTTCCTTCCTCCCCAAAAAGTTATTACAATTTATTCATTTTACACTATCATCTTCTTTTTCATGGAAAATGGTTCAATACATTGAACCATCTATCTACCCATTTTATCAAAAAAATGTATTTTTTTCTAAATGTTAAAAGTTTCTTACACAACCATATCCACTTCCATTAATAATGGAAAATCCTTAAAAATATATATTTCAATAAAATCCCTTATTCATACATTAATTCTTTTATAGAGTTGAGGCTTCTGTGATCCATATAAGTTTGTGAGAGATTTTTCGGCGAAAATAACATGAAATACCATTTGTCGACGCATTTTGAACCAACCAGTGTGGTTCATCGTCAGGACAAGTGTGGTCCTGACGATGAACCACACTGGTTGGTTCAAAACACATCAACAAATGGTATTTCATGTGATTTTCGCCGAAAATCTCTCACAAACATTAAGTTTTCCTTTCAACACTATCTTCACTGTGTTTTTTTCCTTATCCCATGGGAAAGATTCAATATGTTGACCTGATTCCCTACGCACTTTATATCTGAGGGATATATTTTTTTTCCAAAAATTAAAAAGTTCCCGCCCAAATATATCCCCATGCCACTATTAATGGAAAAGCCTTAAACTTTTTTATTTCAATAGAATCTCTTATTAGTACATTAGTTAATCATATTAGAATTTCCACTTCTAATCATTTTTGTTTTGAATAATCAAATAGATAATTAAATGACTATTTGTCTTTTATTTAAATTTAAACAAAAACATATTTATCAAACTTTTTCCAGTTTATCTTTTCTTAGTTGGTATCAAAGTTAATATTTTTTTTGTGAAGCTCAATTAAATTTTCCAGTTGTAACCTATAGTTATGGAACTAAACTGCAGTCTTTCGTTAATCTCTGGAAACCAACTGCAGTAGTTTCCTTAAATTAAGGAAATCAACTGCAGTTAATTAATTTTCTGGTTGGAGCTTCTGAAGTGGTCCCTTACTCCATCTGGAGTTCTCTACCTTGATCTGTGGAACAACTGACACATAGCCATTAGAAGCTTGATGGAAGCTTGGCTATAAATTCATCTGTTTGGTCCCCAAGCTAGCATCTCAATCCCCTTCAGTTGTTTACACCATCTAGCTGAGAGAGCATAGCTTGGAAGTGCCTTCAGATTTTTCTGTGATTTCTCCTTTTGCTTGGATTGAAGCTGGAGTGCTATTTCAGTGAAGAAGCAAGTGGACTGTGGTTTGCAGCAAGAGCATTATCAATGGCGGAAGGTAATCCTGGACATCTAATTTGATTTTCAGTAGCTCATGATCAACGTCTTAGAGTTTACGGTTAGAAATTTATGAATTGATTAAGAACTGACAAGTTTTATCAGGAACATAGATTGTCGTTCCATATTAGGAATAAAGTGAAATTTCAACCATGTCCATGAAATTCTAAGCTGTGAACGGGCTCTCGTTATTGCTTCTGTTGGCTCAGATCTATCAGATTCCGCAAGTTTTATGTGATTTAGCGGGGTTTTAATGTTACAAAAGGATCCACAGGCCCACTTTGACGCCATGGTGGGGAATTCGTAAAACTCTTTGAATTTACAGTGTTTTTGTTGTTTTTATAAACTTAAGGATGGAGCCTGAAGTCAAGCCAGCTAGCCTTCGAACTGTATTTGCCATGCAAGTGCAAAGTAGATCAATGCTGCTTCAGTCAATCTCCGGGTTTTGTTTATAAATTGAACAATCGCTTGGCAGTCATTTACGTTATATGGAGTTTATTTAAAATGTCATTTTGACTTACTCCTTTCAGTAAACATTATTTTTACTAGTTAAATTTTTGTTTATGCCATTTATGTAAGGAATAATGTCTAGTGATCTATATAATTTTTAATTAATTAGAGAATAACCACAACATCTTTAATTAATTAAAATTATATATTTTGATTGGTTAGATCACATAAAGATTATTTAGACATTAAATCGTAATTAATTAGACTAAATATAATAAATTTTATCCCACAGGAATTTTTATTATATTTATGTAATTAATTAGGATAAAATTTCATAACCTACCCACAGGAGTTATGAACTAATAGTTTTATCATAAAGTTCAAAACAATGAATAATTGAATCTGCTTGAATTAAAAATTTAGCCCACAGGCAATTTTTATGTCATTAGATTCACTTTTGAGCATGATTTACATTGGTAAAACATGAAATTTTATTAAGCCTCAATTTTAACATAAGCATGTGATTTTTAATTTTGATGCAGCAGTACAACCTGTAAATTTCTCTGAAATTCGTTGTGACATTCTCGAACTTAAGGGAGATAACTATAAGGTTTGGAAGGAGAGGATTCTCCTTCATTTGGGTTGGATGGACATAGATTATGCTATTAGGAAAGATGAACCACCGGAACTCACTAATACCAGCACTGCAGGGGACATCACGCTTTATGAACGATGGGAGCGATCCAATCGTCTAAACATGATGTTCATCAAGACTAAAATTTCAGCTGGTATTCGTGGTTCCATTGATCAGCATGAAAAGGTATGAGACTTGTTGAAGGCCATTGACGATCAATTCGTAGCTTCTGACAAGGCATTAGCAAGCACCCTAATCATGAAGTTCTCATCTCGAAGGCTCACCAGTGTGAAAGGTGTGCGCCAGCACATCATGTAGATGAGGGACACTGTGGCTCAATTGAAGAAATCGAACATTATTAGACATGGTGCGGAGTATGCTTAGCGGCTCCAATCTTCCTAAATCCTTATGGACTGAAGCACTTAAGATGACAGTGTATATATTAAACCGAGTTCCAACCAAGGCGGTTCCTAAAACGCCATTTGAATTATGGAAAGGTTGGAAACCGAGTTTGCGACATATGCGCGTTTGGGGATGCCCATCTTGAGTGAGAATTTATAATCCACAACAGAAGAAGTTGGACCAAAGGACCATTAGTGGGTATTTCATTGGATATGTTGAAAGGTCTAAAGGTTACAGATTTTATTGTCCATCTCACAGCACTAGGATTGTGGAATCAAGAAATGCGAAGTTTCTTGAAAATGACTTGATCAGTGGGAGCGATCAAACCAGAAACATAGTTTATGAGAAGAATAATTCAGAATCTCAACCTTCCACTTCAAGTGATAGATTGATTATTGTTCATAGCACCCCTCAAGTACAAACAGGTGTTGAACAACCAATCGTTGAAATTCCACAAGTTGCTGACGATATTCCAGTAGATCAAGGAGTTCAAGAGTTGCCAAGAACTTTTCAACAACAAGTTGAACCACATACTTCTCAGGAAGATGATGGTACAACATTAAGAAGATCTACTAGACCAAAGAAATCAGCAATTCCTAGTGATTATGTTGTGTATCTACAAGAATCTGACTACAACATTGGAGCTGAAAATGATCCCGAGTAATTTTCACAAGCCATGAGTTGCAAAGAATCAGAACTATGGTACAATGCCATGAAGGAAGAGATGAATTCCATAAAGAGTAACGAAGTCTGGGATCTTGTTGAGTTGCCTAATGGTGCAAAATCCATTGGATGTAAATGGGTCTTTAAGACAAAGAAAGACTCATTAGGCAAGATTGAGAGATACAAGGCAAGACTTGTTACTAAGGGATTCACTAAGAAAGAAGGAATCGACTACACGGAGACTTTTTCTCCTGTATCTAAGAAAGATTCCTTGCACATTATTATGGCATTAGTAGCCCATTTTGACTTGGATTTGCAACAAATGGATGTGAAAACGAATTTTCTCAATGGACATCTAGAGGAGGAGGTTTACATGAAACAACCTGAAGGATTCCCCTCTAGTGATGGTGAGCAATTGGTTTTCAAGCTCAAGAAGTCATTATATGGTTTAAAACAAGCATCCCACCAATGGTATTTGAAATTCCATAATGTAATTTCTTCTTTCGGTTTTGTAGAAAACATTATGGATCAATGTTTATACCTAAAAGTTAGTGGGAGTAAAATTTGTTTTCTTGTTTTATATGTGGATGACATTTTGCTAGCAACCAATGATAAGGGTTTGCTACATGAGGTGAAACAATTCCTCTCTAAAAATTTTGATATGAAGGATATGGGTGAGGCATCTTATGTCATTGGCATTAAGATCCATAGAGACAAATTTCGAGGCATCTTGGGTCTGTCACAAGAAACCTATATTAATAAAATTTTAGAGAGATTTCGGATGAAGGATTGTTCACCAAGCGTAGCTCCCATTGTGAAGGGTGATAGGTTCAATTTGAACCAATGCCGGAAGAACGAATTTGAAAGGGAACAAATGAAGAACATTCCATATGCTTCTACTGTCGGAAGC
>APFE030665731.1:0-10634 GCA_000404065.3 Pinus taeda
TCCCCTCTTAAATAATTTGGCTACACATGAAACAAACCTCACTAATTAGTCCTCCAAAAATATTTAAAAATCTTCCAATAGATGGAGAGCACCTCAACACATACAAAAAATGTTTCCTTCCTTATCGCACATTCAATTGTCCCTACAAATAATTGAAGTTTGGTATGTTGACTCTTTAGACGTAGACAAGCAAGAGATTATGTATCAGCCTACAATTGACCAAATATATATGATCAGTTAATAATCTAACATAATATTCCCAATTCCACCACATGCTCGAGAAGAATAAGGGGATATAGTTTTACTCCTTCCAGATGCTGAAAAAGAAGAAGAAAGGGAAGCATAATTATACACAACCATTTAAATTTGACCTCTAAGTACCTGTGACATAATCTCATAAGAATACTGCATGATAAGACTCATGGAGTTGGAAAACAACATGATGTAAACTTATACAATAAATGTGAATGAAATATTTCTAGGTATTCAACTAGAAGATCCACAACAACAACAAAATATACACACAATTACATGAAATTTTTTGAGGATACACTATAGAGGGTAGAAAAGAAAAGAAGCCTAGAAAATTAGAACAATTTCTAGAATAATCTATTTGGCCTAGTGTCTTGTAGTTTCTTGGACATGGAAAATATGTATTCATTGAAATATTACTATACAAAATTATGGTAGTTCAGAAAAAACAGGAACATAAACAATTGACTCCAGACAATATCAAGATAGAAAGAAGCTCATCATAGGTATAGAACTAGGGATAGTTGACTAAACACAACACGAAAAAAAAATTGAACATCGACTTGACTTGTGATTCACCCCATGTTAATACAATAACAATTATAGAAGAAAATGATGGTCAAGGTAAAACCCGATCCATGTAGACTGATACTGACGAAGTTACCTCCAATCATTCTTAGATTCATGACATATTGAGTTGGATAGTAGCAATATTCACTCTAAAGACAACAACATGAAATGGAGATTTGTTTGGAATGTTATAACTAGGAAATACACCAACATAATATAAACATTCCAATAAGAATTAATGATCCACCTTTTGGAGTCCAACAATTAGTATGTAAGTTAGTCAAACACACAATATATATCCATATAGTTATGCTAATAACCATAATTATAAGTTAATTATTAGGTTGATGGAAGATATTTAAACCCTGTGGAGTATGTTGGAACATCTATAGTAATATTGACATATTTCATCGCTAAAATGTTCCACTAATATTTTTTGTTACTGTTGAAATATGCATGCAATTTTTATTTTTATTTTTATAAATAAGTACAATATATTTTGTAATAAATTTATAATTTAGTTCATTTCTATTGTTTTTTTAATCTATGAAATGTGATAGGAATAACGGGGTGCCCATTTCGATGGTTTTCTTGGATTGAATTTTATTTGTAGTTAGATCCATTTGGTTTATATGGCTTCCCTAGTCTATCTTAATCTAATGTTAATATTTTATTTTAACTTAAATTGGAAGTAAATTCCAAAATATATATGTCTATAATTATGTTGGTAGTAAGAATAGATCTTCGATAGTTATAGTTTAATTATTAGGTTCATCATAGATATTTAAATCGCATGGAAAATGTTGGAATATTCATGGTAATATTGATATATCAATGATAAGATTTCTGTCCAAATTAGATATACTCTTTTAATTAAATTGTCTCAAATTAATTAACTTAAGAAAATGGCATATAAACACATCATATTGGGAATGTGGTATTTCTAAGTACAAAATGGCATATCAACACATCAAATTGGGAATGTGTTATTTCGAAGCCATGGTAATGTAAGAAGAAATGTTTCCAACTAAAGGCTTTCCATAATAATAGTGAGGTGAATCTACATGGACAAACATACTTGTATATCATGGGATTTTGAGGTGGTGTCCTTTAGGCCCTAGTATTACTTTACCCAAGGCTTCTTGTTCCATGGCCAATTGATATGATTCCAATAATTTGACCTATAACAAGTGAAACTAGGTATACATTTATTTTTGTATAAGTTAAACTATGTATAAATTTATTTTTCTTACCTGCAATGTTCTTTTCTATTGTAGCTTAAAACAAACTATATTTTTATAGGTGAATAAGGGTTGCTATGCATGTTTATATATTTATCCATCTAAACCAGCTTCTTTAATTTATTACATGTAATACCCTTTTGCTTATTTTCACACATTCAGGTATTTTTTTCATGTTTATATATTTATCTATTCGAACAAGTTTAATTATTTTATTATATAATATCCTTTTTCATCTTTGCACACATTCAAGTGTACTCTTTTTTAGAATATACTTTTCTAAGATTTTCTTGTTGGAAATAAATTAAAGGCTATTGCATTCCTCCAACCAAGAACTATGTTTCCAGGTAGTTCACACAAAGCTCTAACTCCTACTTCCTAGGATGAGTACAATCATTATTTCCAAATATACCTTTATATTTTATGAGACCCATTTTATCTCCAAGAATCTTTTTAAGTGAGTTTCACCCATGACATTTTTATTTTCAATCATGTGTTTTCTTTGTAGTCTGCAAAACCAACAATTCAGCTCTAGCAAAAAGGAGAATTTTTTTTTTTTCTTTTTTCTTTTTTTTTTATCTTGCCTCTTCTTGGGAAAATTCATTTCATGTGAATTATAAGTATAATATCACATGTAAGCCTTTAATAGTTTTTCAAGAATCATAACACAAAAAGCCAAATTTTCTTTTATATTAATAAAAATAGATATTTACACTGTCATATGTCACATCACTTGACCCACTTTGTCTTGTTAGGGGAAATTGAATATTAAATTATAAAGGTCATAATATAAATTTATCAAGGCTTATTACAATTCAGTTTTGTAATTAGAGGAAACATAGGCACCTTGAAAAAGACATCTTTATCCTGTTCGAAAGAGAAAGTTGTATATTTTTAAAAACAATTGTGTTTGTTTTGAAAATTAATTTATTAAATTAAAAAAAATATATAAATCAAAGGATAAAAATTCAACTCCATACTTGTATTTTTGAAATATATTTTGATTAAAATATTTGTAAACAAAGTATATTGAACTTAAGTGAATTAAAATACAATATTCAACTTTTCCCTCGTTTTCATATGATATTATGATATTATGTATTTGTAAACACCCCACACAAAAAGGACAAAAAGAACACAAAAATGAACCCATACTAAAAAATATAAAACACATTTTCAAATTCTATCATTATAAAGCATCAATTACTAGCTAATTAATTTCTAAAGTACGTAATTTCTTGCAAATTATGATAAATGTTTTGTGGTATATTTTTTTTAAATGCATTGAGTAGTTGTGCTTGCAAAACGTTTATCATCATAATCATTTCTGATATTATAGTTATTTTTATTAGTGAAATATATGTTAATTAATAGATGTTATGATCATTTGTAGGAATAAGTGGGAAGTTATTAGATTGAAAACCAATTTGCACATAAATTTGCACATAAACTAAGTTAATACCCAAATTCAACTCATTTATAGTGTAATTGTTATATACGATCTTTATGTATGGGTAAAACCATTATATATGCACAAACACAAAGATATACTCAAAATTAACTATAATCACAAACATTTGAAATTCTATCATAAAACATAAAATTGTAATTAATTATAAGAATATATTAATTAAAAGTATTTTTGATTCTAAAATACACACATTGAATAGTGGTGGTTACAACAAAAAATACGTTTTCATTCATGACATCATGTTCGTTTACCAAAATAAGTGAACTTTTATTAAATTGAGCATAGATGAGCTATTTAAGCATTCAATACATTTGAAGTGTAATTCTTGGATTGTATACTATGCATGCTTAAAATCATCATATAAGTTATTTGTATCAAGTTATTCTAATAAAAGTAAAATTGTGTTCAAGAATTTATTGACATGCACACAAAAAAACAATCAAATACATTACATAAAATAAACACACAAACATCTAAAACTATACCATCACAAAACATGGATTTGTAACTAATTATCAATATATATTGATTAAAAATACTTCTCAAAGATTTATTGAATAATGCTACTTACAAACAATCCATAGCCATTCACGATGTTTTTTTTATTTGCAAAAATAAATGAAATTTTGTTAAACTAAATGCTAATTATAACAAATTTAGTTTAATACACATTCAATTAATTGGGACTGTAATTCTTGCATTTTATATTTTATGTGTGTAAAATCATCAAAGAGGTTATTTGTATAAGTCAAGAGACAAATTTGTGCAATGACCTTCCGTACAGGATATTCTAATGAAAGCCTTTCTTTTGTTCTAAAGTTATATGCAAACGAGAGCATAAACAAACAAACACATACATTTCATAAAATAAAAACACAAACATTTAGAATTCTATCACCATAAAACATCAACCTCTAACTAATTATAAAAATCATATTTATTAAAAAAACTTATAAATATTATTGTGCATTGAATAGTGGTGCTTACAAAAAATCAAATTCATTCATGACGTTAAAAAAATAAGATTTTATTAAATTAAATAACAATTTCAAGATTAATAAGTTAATATACAAATTCTACTCATTCTATAAGTTATTAGTGCATATGATATTACATATGTGTAAAAATATCATACACAAACAAACAACCAAAAGAAAAAAAAGCGCAACAAACAAATACACAACATAAAATAAAACCACATACATTTAAAATTCTATCATGAGAAAACATCATTTTGTAAATTTACTTTCAAATTTTATGTTTATTTTGTTTGATATATTTTAAATTTACATTGAACGATTGTGGTTAAAATAATATTCATGCTCATAGTCACCTATGATGTTGTGATTATTTTTGTTGTTGAAAAGTATATTTTGATTAAAAGTAATAATGAAAACTTGTGATTTTCAAACATACAAAATTCGTGATGATTCTTACAAGGAAAATCCATAGTCATTGTTACTTGTGGTATTGTCATGGTAATTTGTATCTATAAAATTTATTGACTAAAAATATTTAAGAAATTTTGATTTTATACTAAATAGATTTAACAAGTTATACACTCCACCCATTTTGTACTGTAAAAAATTAATTAACTAACACAATAATTATGAACATTCAATCATTGAATTAAATAAAAAAATTGACTAAACTGTAAGAAAGGAATATATTAATTAAAAAAGCAATTTAAATATTGATAGGGGAACTCTGCCAAGATCACAAGGTCGGTGTGATGGATAGGATTTCTCAGTCTTTTCAGTTTCCCTACATGGTCGGGTTTATTCAGACATCTAATCCATCTGTGTCATCGTTAGGGCACGATCACATTGCTCATGGGTCTGATAATGGGGTTTCTGAATGGAGTTAATACTAGTTTCGTTCTCCTATGTAGGGATGGAGGCTGAGAGCTCAAGCCATCGATAGTATCATTCACCAAATCATCGACAGAGACTATCTTTTCACCCCATACACACATGATGGCATAGAAGGAAGTGAAGGGCATCACATTCATGAGTTGGGAATGGACCTGTGTAGGATTAAGGTGACTCTAGAGGATCCCGTCATCCACCATCATATTAAACTTGAGGCTTCAGGGATGATCACCTAGACTAAGAAATTCAAAGCGCATAGGGGTAGCGTCTAGGTCTAGTATTCCAAAACGAGCATATTCAAATCAAAGGCAAGTAAATGGAGGCTTTTTGTCCATGGATATCCTTAGAGGAAAATTTGTTGCCTCAACAACACTAGATCAGACAAACAATATACCCAACCCCTACATAGTGTAGCAACTGAATCAAATACCTGTAACGACTATAGATCTACCATAAAATAATGGTTTGGGGACAACATATGAATCTTAGGCAGTACTATGCAGATTCAATAGTTTTTGGCCGAAACCAGTGGATCTCTTCCATTAAACATTCACAAATTTGACAATAAATTTTGAGATTCACTTTTGCTACAACGACTTTTTCCTAGTAAAATTTGCATCGTGAGAGGATTTTGAATATATATTGCAAGAGGTTCCATGGTTCTAGGCTGTGTGAGACATTTTGTCACCCCTTAGTTCCCATATTTTGACGCCAATATAATGGTAGTATCTCGAATGTCGGTTTGGGTTAGATTTCATAATCTACACCTACATTTGTAATCCATAAAGTGGCAGAAGCCATTGGGAACACATTAGGGTGATACGTAAAGAAAAATACAAAAATATTTGAGGAAAAAATCTATATAATCACTAGAATTTGTGTGGAGGTAGACCTCATCAAAGGATTTTCAGATCATATTCTCTTGACACGCAACAATCAGTGCTCGACATAGTTCCTAGATTTTTAGAACACAACATTTAGATTTGAGATAAGCCAACAAATGGGACATCCACATGATTTATGTCATGATTCTAAGAAATTTCCTCAAGGGAAAAAGAAGAAAAGAAAGCAACCCAAGGGATGGAAATTACCACAGCAGTTGCCTCTCGAAGAAGAGGATGATGAAGAAATAGATCCTCGTACCAATGAAGAAGCCCAAAATACACAAGAAAACGTAGAAAAGGGGAGCATTAATCATGAAGTTTTAGGAACTCCCATAGACACATCAAGCCATAAGATGATCCCTGTAGAAATGGAGACAAGGGACTCAAAATGTCATCATGTATCTGAAAGTTTGGATTCAGATAAGGAAAATCCAAGAATGAATGAAGGGACCCACCTAGCGCTTGTAATGACCGTTCCTTCCCAACGATAATGGCGAAAGTCTAAAAATAAGAAATGGAGAAGAGGGTCACATGATTACCACCATTTTGGAGTTGTATTTTTGGTCTCTGTGATCACCACTTTTCATTGGCATGATTGAACGCATTATCAACATATACACCATGTAATTTTTGTTGTGATTAATAAGATGATAATTTTTCCTGACAAAAAAAGAATATATTAATTATAAATAATTATAAAAAGAATCTAATTTTCAAATAGACATTGAATAGTATAGTGGTTGTTACAAAAAAAGAAAACTATCATTCATGGTGTCATGGTCAGTTAGCAAAATAAGTGAAATTTTATTAAATTGACCATGTATAAGTTAATGCAAGCACTCATTTCATTTGAAATGTATCTCTTGCATTGGATGCTATGCATGCTTAAAATCATCATAAAATTTATTTGTATCAAGTTTATGGACAATTTCTTTAGTGACCTTTCATATGGTATATTATAAGGAAAGTTTTTTGTTTTTTCTCGAATTCATAGACATAGAAACATAATCAAGGGAAAATACAAACAATTAAAAACATTACATAAAATAAAAACACAAACATTTAAAACCCTATCATCACGAAACAACCATTTGTAACTAATTATAAATACATATTAATTAAAAATACTTATAAAATAATTTGATTCTCAAAGATGCATTGAATAATGATACTTACAAACTAGAAAAACATGGTCATTTGCAAAAATAAGTGAATTTTTTTTAAACCAAATGCTAGTTTGAACATATATAGTTTAATAGACATTCAATTAATTGGAAGTGTAATTCTTGGATATTATAGTTTGTGTGTGTAAAATCGTGATAAATGTGACTTGTATCAAGTTAATAGACAATTTGGTAAATGACCACCCATACGGAATATTGTAATGAAAGCCATTCTCGTGTTCTAAATTTTATACACAAACAAGAGCATAAACAAACAAACAAATACAATCCATAAAATCAAAACACAAACAATTAAAATTCTATCATCATAAAAATTCTATCAAATTATAAAAAATGGTTGACTAAAAAGAAATGCTCATTGAAAAGTGGTGCTTGTGAAAATTCAAATTCATTCATGATGTTGTTGTTATTTTCAGAAAAAACAAGATTTTATTAAATTAAACTACAAATTAAAGATCAATATTTTAGTATATAAAGTCTACACATTAGAAAAGTAATTATCGTATATGATATTTAATATGTGTAAAAGTATTGTATTCATTGAACAATAAACAATTGACTTTAGACAAACTCAACATAGAAAGAAGCTCATAATATGCATAGGAGCAAGGATAGTCAACTGAACCCAATAGGGAAAAAGAAAGTGAACATCGATTTGAATTGTGATTCACCCCATGTTACTACGATAATAATTATAGAAAAAAAATGATGGTCAACATAAAACCCGATCCAAGCAGACCGATACTGACCCAGTAGGTGCATGTTTCAAATTTTGAAGAACCAGTGCATGCATAGTTTCAATGGTAATGAAATCTATGGTAGTGCCCAAATCTACGAGTACATTTGGAATTTCTACTCCATTAATTTGCATGGCTAGAATTGGGTTCCTCGAATCCCCATATTTCATAAGCATGGCCTTTCCCATCATAAAATCTGATAGTTTTCCCATCACATGAATGGTGAGTGGGTCTCTTGATTTCTTTCTAGGCTTCTTATCACAATATTCCCTAAGGGTGTTTGCATATATAGGTACGTCCGTCATAGTTTCTAATAGGGGTATCTTAACAAGAAAATTTTGTAACTCCCGTAACAATTCAAACACAGCTTGAGGGATCTGTTTACTCAAGGTCAATCTTTCTAGATAGGGTGGTTCAACTCGGTGTTCTTGATTAATTAGGGGCTGAGGTGGTGTTTGATTTTTACTAAATTTGTTCGGTTCCTCCTCAACTGTTTCTGATTCTTTTGTTTCACTGACAACTTGTGTGACAACAAGTGAGGGTTGAGCATCGACTACCCGCCCAGATCTCAAATTCATCTCATAAAGCTCTGCGGTGCATATGTTGTATGAAGGTAGTTTGAGGGTATTAGATTGTTGAGCTCCCTTATTGTTAGGATTCAGATTGGGTTGGATAGGAAGTTGAGGATGAACAGGTAGATTATTAGGAGTCATATTAGAGAGAAAATTGAGTTGTTGTTGTGACATTGACTGAGTAAATTGCCAAGATAGAGAGGGTCCATGCCAATTCAAAGCCCATGAAGAACTTGAACTAGCTTGAGGAGCCCATTGCTGCTAGGGTGGAAGCTAATATTGCGGCCACATAGGTGGATAAGGCATGGAATGCAGACTCATATTAAAATTATTGAAAGACTGTGATGGATCTGGAAACATACCTTGATTTCTAGTTGGTGGCTGAGGTTTCCATGGCTTTTTCGATCCTATAAAGTACATCTACTCCATCTCTTCACCTATTGCTTGAAAGATTGCTTTCAATCCTAGCAAGGAGGGTCATGAACTTGTTGGATTATTTAGCTCACAGATTGCACATTCCTCCACAGAGTTCAATGGGAATTTTCTTTGTGCATGCTTCTTTCTACACGTTGAGCAAAATATGGCCAGAGTACCTTCCAATTCCATCTATTTCTATTTTACTTGGAGTGTGTCTATTTGTGCATACAGGGTACTTAGGATATTAGTGCTCAAGTTATCCAGCATATTTCCAATTTCTACTTTCATGACACCTCCACAATATACTTTTGTTAATCGAATTCCCTGTTTATTCCTTGCAACTCCTCTCGAGCACTGAATGCATAGAACATAGATGGTATCGAAGTTGTCATTTGATATGTCTCCGTTCCCCACTATGTTTAACAACTCCAAAGAGTCTTCTCGAAAGGCTTGGAGAAGGATAATTTTTAAGATTTCCTTATCCAAGGTAGAATGACCTGATCTTTGTAGCATGTACTTAAACTCTTCCACACAATCCTCCATGTTCTCATCTTCTTTCTGCATGAACTTAAAAATGTCTTCCTTAATATCCCGAGATTTACAATAGTCCTGATACTTCTCTAGGAAAGAGGTTTGAATCTCATCCAATGTGGTGATAGTCTTTCCTCCTATACCCATAAACCATTGCAGGGTTGCCCCTTTTAGTGTAACAGGGAAGATTTTCAATTTCTTAGCATCTATTATATAGTCATATCCCCAACATATAATATCAACTTCAAACAGGGAGTTGTCGGGATCCTTCAAAGTCAACCCATCAAAGCTAGCTAAAGCTATTAAAGGAATGGGCTTGGTTGGTACACTAGTCCCAACATCCACAATTAGGAATTCAATAGTAGAGGTTTTAGGTTCCATGAATATCCTCCAATAATCACTGGGGTTTTTAGTAGGTTCTGTAGGAAGTGGTGGAAGGGTTCTTATCACAGGAGTTTGAGTTGCTTTAATAGCACTCCCTTTATCCCTTAGTGATAAAAGTACCCCTACAACATCTTCCTCTCTATCACAATGGCTTGAATTTTTAGGCCCCTTCTCTATGAGTTCTTCTTCCTCTATACCAGCAATGGTACTCGTTTATTGGGTACACTTTTGTATACCTCTTTCGCTGTTGGAAGGGTATGTTGTGTTAAATAAACAAGGGGTACTATGGATAACACTGGCTGTTCTACAGATTGTCCCTCAGATCTTGTTTGAATACCTGACCTTATAGCAGCACGAGAAGATGCTTCTGATTCAACTTTTATGATTGGTTTTTTGGATATAAGTATTCCTTCCCAAATCCTTTCCTCCATTCTTTGGAGCTCTTTCTCTGCATATTTTATTAAAATATTTGTTCAAGCAAGTCGGTGAGAGGAAAATATCTAAATTAAGTCACTATGTT
>APFE030665734.1:0-13316 GCA_000404065.3 Pinus taeda
CGATATTAGAGATCGATGAATGAAATCAATATGGCCCACATTTAAATATACATGAGAAGGACTTGACTTGTGCATCGAGGATCTTCTAGTAAAGGGTCTAGGGTTTGCATTGATCAAGAAAGAAGCTTCAATAAGAGAAAACTTATTGAAGGATTTTCCTCTTAAGAGAAGAGAGATTTTGGCCCTGATAGAGAGCGAGTATCTTGTGTTCTTGTTTTATGTTTTGAGAGTAGTTTGATGAAGTACACACACTTGCATTAATAAGAGGAGAATAATGTTAAGCCAACAAAGACAAGAAAAGTAAAAATAATTCACAACCTTTTATCTAG
Source organism: Pinus taeda (assembly GCA_000404065.3). Taxonomy (NCBI): domain Eukaryota; kingdom Viridiplantae; phylum Streptophyta; class Pinopsida; order Pinales; family Pinaceae; genus Pinus; species Pinus taeda. Next base: position 330 of record APFE030665734.1, read on the forward strand.
TCTGGAAGAATCACTATACACATAATTTCCCTATATATTTCAACAAAAATCAAGAGCTTGTTTAGGTTATTAGATACCAGAGTGTTACAGAGACGCACTCATCCAAATTATGAAAATTCTAAGGGAAAATATTTTTAAAGATATGGATGGTGCTACCAACACTGACACCCACATAGTGCGTCCTTTTCCTAGTTTATATGTGCCCATTTCAATCCCTATTTCATCATCAAGTTATGGCACAAGGAAATATGATCTAGGATTGTCAAGATAGATCAGATGCTCAATTGTAAAATGTTTCTTATTTATTTTTTAATTAACTTTCTATATAAATATCATATTATAATTATATGTTGTATTATATGATTATCAAATTTGAGTTTGCTTAATTTATTTCATTTAAACTCATTAGGTTAATGAAGTAAATTGACGAAATTCAAGATATACTTTTATATTTGTAATTTAAAAAATTGTAAAATAATTTATCTTCTATTTTATTTATAAAATGTTATATAAAATTATATAGTATAATTAATTTTAAAAATAAATAGATATTCAAAACATAATAACAATTTTCCATGAATGAAAGAATTATATAAGTGAATAGAAACAATTTCGCTTTCAATAATGCTATTGTAGATGCTTATTAGATTTTTATTGTGTATCTTAGTTACATTGTTGATATAGCAATGTTTACAATTCAATGAAAATTGTTTTTTTTTTAATATTTGAATTAGATTTGCATAATATAGACTAAAACTAGCATGTCATAAAAATATGATTTGAAGAAAAAAACTAGGTTGTAAACATACATTATAACAAATATGATCAAATCATTCAATAAAATTATTAAAAGATTAAGAGGATTGAGATGACAAGTAATGGTCCATGTCCTGAAGATTCTACTCATGATCTATGTGCTCATGGCAATTTTTGGTCCATGTTCGTGCATTGATACATATGCTCCATATCCATGCATTATTAGGGAAACGGAAACATGGCAACAGTGTATACTAATAAAGGGCCATGTTCCTTTCCATGGGTTGTGAGAAATTTTCATTCAATTATAATGCAGTCTCTTTATATTGTTGGTGGTGTTGTTGTAAAAGTGGTTGTGCAAAGCTAGATGCTTAGAGGTATCGTGTGCAAAGTTTTGTATTTCAATGATTGATCAAAGGGTGTTATTGAGAGCAGAATTAGTTGTGTAGATGAAGTTATGTGGAGGTGGTTATGCGTGTATGGATGTTATGTGAAAATGTTATGCAAAGTTTACTAAGATAATAAATATGCAAATTCTTTTTTAAATTCTTATGTAGGGGCATATTTCAAAGTAGTTGTGCGAATGAAGTTGTGCATAGATGGTTGTGTATGTACGAAGGTTATACGAAGCATAAATTCATGTGCAAAATTTGCCTGGAATGAGGGAAGTGTAGAGGGGTATTTTAATTGTAATGTGTTTTGATATTAGTTTTATTATTAATAGATTCTGCAGGATGTGAAAGTGCATATAATAAAAGCTTGAAAGCGTATTGCACACAACAAACTATGTTGTTTGGAGGTAACGTGTGCAGAGAACAAATTCTTCCTACGCATAATATCTAGGACCCACGTTTATTAATATCAGTTTCAAGTGTCAATGACTGATGGAAGGGCATTGTTGAGTGAGGAGGTGGTTGTGCGTGAGATATTTTTACACATAAATCTTTTTTCTTTTCTCTTTCTCACATATGCATTTGTGTTATGTTGAAAGTGTATAAAGATCATGTTTCTAGTTTTGATGTTTTGGTGTGTATGTGGTTCTGAGAATGTGTGAAAAGGTGTGTTGTCGGTGAATTGAATGTTAGATGACTTGAATTTACCCACAACTTTATTTTCTATTAATTAGAGGATAGACATAGAGATGATGAAAAATATGGATGGAGGTTTTATCTTTGTAGTGTGTTTCAGACGCAAAATAGTGGCAGGTGGTGGCTAATGATGGTGTTTCACCTACGCTTGGGGAAATCCTTCGATTGCAAGGAAAGACTGGTGGAAGCACTAGTGACAATGACAATGATGAAGGTGGCATGTTTTCAAGACGACTTCTTCTCTCAAAGCACCTTGGTTGCCTTGTTGGTAAAGGTGGAAACATCATCAGTGAGATGTGGAAGCACATGATTAGAGAAAATATTCACATATTTCCTAAAGATGAGTGACCAAAATGTGCCTCCCAAAATGAGGAGCTCATTCAGGTTATTGGATACCCTAGTGTTGCTAGAGATGCACTCATCCAAAATACAAAAAGACTGAGGGAAAATATTTTGAAATATATGAATGGTGCTACCAACACTAACACCCACATAGTGCCTCCTTTGTCTAGTATATGTGTCCAATACAATTCCTCTTTCATCATCAAGTTATGGAACAAGGAAATATCACCTAGTATTGCCAAGGTAGATCAGATGCTCCATTGTAAAATGTTTCTTATTTATTTTTTAATTAATTTTCTAAATACATATTATATTATAAATATATGTGGTATTATATGATTATCAAATTTCAGTTTGCTTAATTTATTTCATCAAAATTCATTAGGTTAATGTAGTAAATTGACGAAATTCAAGATATACATTTATATTTGTAATTAAAAAAATGTAAAATAATTTATCTTGTATTGTATTTTTGAAATGTTATATAAAATTATATAGCATAAATAATTTAAAAAATAAATAGATATTCAAAACATAATAACAATTTTCCATGAATGAAAGAATTATATAAGTGAATAGAAACAATTTCCCTTTTAATAATTTTATTGTATATACTTATTAGATTTTTATTGTGTATCTTAGTTTTATTGTTGATATAGAAATATTTATAATTCAATGAAAAACGTTTTTTTTCTTAACATTCGAATTAGATTTTCCTAATATAGACTAAAACTAGCATGTAATAAAAAATTGATTTGAAGAAAAAATTTAAGTTGTAAACATACATTATAACAAACATGATCAAATAATTCAATAAAATGATTAAAAGGATTGACATGACAAGTATTGGTCCATGTCCTAAAAATTCTACTCATGATCTATGTGCTCATGGAAAGTTTTGGCCCATGTCCATGCATTGATATATATTCTCCATGTCCATGCATTATTGGGGAAAGGAAATATGGAAGCAGTGTATACTAATAAAGGGCCATGATCCTTTCCATGGGCTTTAAGAAATTTTCATTCGATTATAATGTAGTCTCTTTACATTATTGGTGGTGCTTTGTATAATTGTAAAGTTTTCTTCAGGCATATTTCTTGTTCTCATTATCCATTGCCAATTAAAACATATTTCAATGAGCCATTAGTTTCTCAAGAATTTCTTAACTTTCTTTATATCCATATATACAAAAGTAGGTTTCTTTATTGGAAAGGAAACTTCTTTTTACCAATATTATTGAATAGCTTAGTGGTTAATTAGTTATCTATTTTAAATATGAATTGTTCAACTCTTATTTTGAAATGATAATGTTTGTACAAGGTACTTCACCATGTTTTAATGATGTGTTCATTCTGATTTTGATGTCAACCAATTAGATTTACAAAGATTTATGATTTGACATTTGAATGGTTCACCCCTATTATAGATCAATGAATGAAAGCAATATGGCCATGCCTTTTAATATATATGGCCACTTTACTTAACAATGGTCACTTCCATTTTATGCAAGGTGATAAAGGTTGGATTTAGTGTTGCAAAATTACCAAATACAGATCTAATTGGAGATCGATATTGAAAGCCAAAAGCAATGGCTACTCCAGTGCTACTAAATACTTCCCTAGGAAAGTAGTCACAAATGTGATATTAATTCCTTTCATAGTTATTTGTTAGTTATGAGGGTAACCTCTGCTAGGTCTGTATCTACATACGTGGTGTCCATATTTCCTAAAATGGTGTTCATGATGAATTCCATGTGGGAGATACAATGGATAAGTGAAATAGATTGAAATATAAATACAGATGATATTTTTTATTGTTAGTGAAATTTGTGTATTTGATTGTTGGTTATGTAAGTAGAGGTAAGAAAAATATATTAAGATATAAAAAGTTAAGTTTTATTAGTCCCTACCTCGTCAAGGACTATAAAATTAACGTCACAGTCAAGTTGCATTGACTGTACATTATTTGGTTGTGTGTTTGCAATTTTAATCAAGTTTTGGGAAATTGCTCAATATTTCTATTTTTGCATAAATTAAAAAATAATTTTCAAATTTAGAGTAAATGTTATTTCTAATTTACAATTAGTTGAGGAAGCTCTGATGGGACATAATTCCCAAGATGGAGGGAGTTTTATCTTCATTTTCCCCAATGTCTGATAATTCATTTAAAAATTAAAATAAAAGTTATTTTGTGAGCACCCATTATGATGGTGAGTGCTCTAACACTGTCACTTTTATCTTATTTCTCTACTCAATGATGTGATAATTGATCCAGTTTCAGGACATTATTATGTTAGTGTCTATTTAATAATGTTAGTAATGATGTGGTTGCAGGTTGTTTGCATAAGCAGGGGGTTTGAACAAATGTCGAATTAATATTATTATGTTTCCTTATGTGGAGCGAAAGGTATGCGTGGGAGAGTTGGGGTCCTTTCCATAGTAAGTATTATGATACCGCTAAACGATGTGGTAATTGGTACAGTTTCATTGTGCAAAACGTTCTATCTAGAGGATAAAGTATGTACAAGAGAACTGGGGTCTTGGGGATGCTAAATAAAATATGTTTTCAATCCTTGTGAAGAATAATTCTTGTGAAATAAAATGAATGTGTGGAAGGATTTTTGTTTTTAATTAATATTTAGGAACATTTTTTGCAACTTCAAAAGTAGTTGTACAAAGGTGGTTTTCCAAAGCTAGTTATTGACACAATTGCAGGACATTGTTATGATAATGTTTATTTCAATGATGTGAGAATTCCTGTAGTTGTAGATTGTTTGCATTGGACCCAAAGGGGATTGAACAATTTCAAATTAATATTATCATGTTTCATTGTGCGGAGTATAGAGTATGTGCAGGAAAGTTGGGGTCCTTTACATAGTGAGTGTTGGGATTATTGTGTGAAACATTTATTGTGCAAAGGATGAAGTATGTGCGCGAAAATTGAGGTATTTTGCATAGATGGGGGTGCTAAAGAATCTTTGTTCTAAATCCATGTGAAAAAAAGAGTGTAGTGCGGTAAAAAGGAATTTCATGAAGTCTTAGTCTTTTATTATTATTATTTAGGATAATTTTGGGAAATTATGGAAGCAGTTGCATGAAAGCGGTTGTGGAAAGTTACATGTTCAGAGGTATCATGTGTAGAGTTTTGAATTTCAATGATTGATCAAAGGGTGTTATTGAGTCCATAAGTAGTTGTGCGAACGAGGTTATTCCAAGTGGTTATGCGTGTATGGATGTTTTTTTTTTTGTATAAATCAGACTAACTCTATTATAATACAAAAAGATTACAGAGAGTTACATCCGCCACCCTGAGTTGGCAACTTGAGCAGTTTTACATTCTGAGACTGAGACTAAGCTTGAGAAAAAGAGGGACTGTGAAACTGTCCACTGACCCCAAACTAGAACCATCAAAAACTGAACCTTCCACTCCCTGCCAAGGTGAGGGAGGAGTTTACAGACCCAAACATGACCGACATAGTTAGACATTATAGACGCAGACTTTAAAATCGACATATGAATACCTGAGTGGTGCAACCCGACACCGAACATAAACTGACTCCCATGACTAACTACAGCAACTACAACGACATCCAAAAACTGAACCAAGAGAATCCATACCACCCCAAACGACCAAGCCGCTTGCCTAGGTGCATGGATTTGGTGGCTCCTCCACCGCTGGACTGATATATGTGCCTGGTTGCTCCTCCACCACTGTGCATCCATAGGAGTCTGAGGCACTCGAGTCTGTGTATGGCGCGTCGTCCTTCGTAGGCTCGCTTGGTCCAGTTCTGTCCCCCGCCACCGCACCCGTGGCTTCCAAAGGCTGAAGTCGCTGACCTTGAACAGGCGAGGGTGGCCGTGGTGCTGCTGGGGCTTCTGGACAGTCAGCATGATCGCATTTTTTGATGCTCACTGAGGCATAATAGACTGCATTGTCTAGCATACCTGGGAACCCGAAGCGGGTTGACAGATGCCCCCCGAACGTACACACCACGGCTCTACCCCTTCCTCTGCCTCTTCTGCACGCTCGGCGAGCTCCTGGTGAGCTAATTTCCTCCGAGGATGCTAAGGAGCGTGGCGATGAGGCTCGCCCTCTGGCATCGCCTCAAGCGGCATCCTGTGAACAAGAAAGAACCAATTCTGCCCAGACGTCGCGAATGTTGTGCGCCACTGAGGATACTAAACTCGTGCAACAACTTACACACCAAAAGCAAAACAGGTAATGGAACACAAGTATGAACAGCCGTGCTTACCACCCAGGTCGAGAGCCGAGCCTATTCAAGAGCTGCGTGGAGAGAACTGCTCCCTGAGAGCCGAACCGACCAGAACCAGGAATGACCAAGGCGCCAAACGACCAAATCTCTAACCGAGACAGAAAGGAACTGAGACGCCGCGACACTCAGAGCTTTTGGAGGTCGAAGGCGCTCATAAACAATATTGATACAGGACAGAAAGACAAACCATGTGCCTACCCACAACACAGAGCCACGAATTCTCTGCGAATCCAGGCTTAAAACCAGGGCCTCCAGAGCTGAGGGCCGAGGTCTGTGCTTAGGCTCATGCACCCGCGGTGCAGAAATCTAAGAGCCAGGCACACCACTCACCAACAAGACCAGACAGAGCTTTCTGCAGATAGAGCTTCGCTCACCTTCCAACTGAACCCCTCTCATCGTCGATCTGAAGCAACCGACCAATATACCACCTCTGCAACCGGTAATTCTCCCTCCACCATTAATGTTGGCCGGACCGAGGGGATGCCTTCTCGAGGCTTCGGCCCACTTGGCTTGAGCTGGTGGCCATTTGTCATTTAACGAGGCCGCCGCCTCATTCAATGCATTACATAACACCCACAACCGGGGTGCGTGTATGGATGTTATTTGAAAACGTTTTTCAATTTTTACTAAGATAATAAGTATGCAAATCCTTTCTTTTATTCTTATTTAGGGGCATATGAAAAAGTATTTGTGCGAGAAAAAAAAATTCGTATATGGTTGTGGATTTGCGAAGGTTATATAGAGCATAAACAGATGTGCAAAATTTGTGTGGAATGGGGGAAGTGTAGAGGGGTATTTTAATTGTAATGTGTTTTGAAATTAGTTTTATTATTAATAGATTCTACGGATGCAAAAGTGCATATAATAAAATCTCGAAATATTATTGCACACAATGGAGTATGTTGTTTGGAGGTAGTGTGTGCAGAGAACAAATGCTTTCTATGCATGATATCTGTGACCCGTGTTTATTAATATCAGTTTCAAATGTCAATGATTGATGGAAGGACATTGTTGATTGCAGAGGTTTTTGTGGGTGAGATATTTATACACAGAAATGGTTTTTCTTTGCGGTTTTGGCATATGAATTTGTGTTATGTTGAAAGTGTACGGAATTCATGTTTTTATATTTGATGTTTTGGTGCTTATGTGGTTTTCTTAATGCACAAAAAGGTGTGTAGTCAATGAATTGAATGTAGAGATGGTTTTCCTACAACTTTATTTTATATTAATTAGAGGATAGACATCGGGACAATGAAAACATGTATGGAGGTTTTATCTTTGTAGTGTGTTTCAAGCGAAAAATAGTGGTAGGTGGTGGATAATGATGGTGTTTCACCTATGCCTAAGGCTCCAAAATTAGTGTAGCAAATATTTTGGAGGGTGTTTGTCTCATTGTCAACATTAGGATAGGAGAATCTTGCTCTGGCAATTTCTAAGAGCTTCTGACATGTTCTCAGATCTTCATCCAAACCATTTGAATTTTCCCTACTATCAATTGTTTCAAAGGGAATTGTCTCATAAACATTGATGATGGTATCACATTAACCATTCTCCATGTCAAAAGTATGAAACATGGCACCATTAGCTATATTGGATGAATCTCTAAAGTCTAGATCCCCTATTGTTATTTTGTCATTAAGATTAAACTTGGATGAAACAAAATCATCGAAACCATTTTCCAAATTTGAATTTTTTGATTCCTTATCTTGAAGCTCCAAATATGACATGACTAACCCATATGAACCTGGACCCACAAGAGATATAATTTCATTTGGATATGCCTTTATTGAAGTTGAAAATACAGATAAATCATCTGAAGGAGTAGTCGGTAGGGAATTTCTTTGTCAAGATGGATATGTATCCCACTGTCCCCCTATAACTTGAGCACATGTATCTCCTACGGAGGATTTCCTTAAAACAATTTATGTTTGAACTGGTTCCATTAGGACTATATTTACTAGTAACATGTGATATAGGTGGCCCCATCACTTCACTAATAAGAGGTGGTTTGGATTCTCCCTTATTTTTAACAATCATAGGTTCGTGTTCTAAGGTAAAGATAGTTGGCATTGCCTTGTACATTTTCTTCGACTCATTTTGTTTCAGAATAGGAACAACAAAATTAAATATCATAGAAATATATATATCTAAACTTAAATGTTTGTCTAGACTTGCAACAATTATTTGTGATTTCAAGGGAAACTCAACCAAGGTGGCCCCTTCATCTACAAGGTAACATGTCTAAAAGGATAAATGGTAAGCTACAAACACTGCATATTGAACATGTTTAACTTTGTTCAACTGATCACAACTTGCACCCATAAGTAGAACATGTAAAGGATAAAGTTGCAACAAAGCAAACGACATATAAAGCGACTCAAACTAGCCCACTCCAAACAAATTCACCTACTCTATCTAAAACGCTGAGCGTTTCAGATGAAATGGAGTACAATATCATAGAAGATATGAAAAATACTAGGGCAAATATCACTCTGTATGAATTGAACAAGCTAAAGCATCAACAAAAGATAATGATGAAAGAATTACATGCTGTGCCAGTTGCATCTTTGCCTGCCGTTGTAATTTCTCAAGCTTCTCAGAACATGGGAAGGCCTCAAACTAATACGACTAACAAGATTGATCTAAACGACATCGCTTTAATTGGAGGTAGATTGAGATCTCATACTCCCCCTTTTCTCCTTACTTATGAAATTTTCAACAAAAATGTACATAATTGTTTAGTGGATTCAGGTGCTTCATCGAATATTTTACCAAAGTCCATATGCACCAAATTAAATGTTCAACCATAGAAATCCATTGCTCGCATAGTTCAGCTGGATCGGTCTCAAGTCGAAGTCATTGGCGAACTAAATCAAGTAACCATAAGGTTGTCATCCAACCCGAAGGTATGTCAAGTGATTGACATTTTAGTGGCTGATATCCCTAAATTTTATGGTTTAATTCTTAGCAGGGATTGGTCAGACAAACTACATGGATACTTCGCAACTGACTGGACGCATATGTGGCTGTCTTACAATGGTAAGCCAAATCAAATAAAATTTGAACGAGAATTACATCAGAAGTACATAGAAATGGAGTTAGAAGGGGAAAATGAACCAGTAGCATATAACAGTAGCATAATTGGCAATTACTCAGTAGATTTTTTTCTCAGCAATTTTAATGCTCATACGTCCCCATATTTAGAACATTCTGTTTTGTCTCAAGTCGAAAACTTTTCTCAAATGGATAGTTCAAAATGTATCAATTTTTTAGATAAACCTGTAAATAAATCTTTGTTTTGGAAATTATTTTTTGATGGTTCTAAATCTAACGAAGGAGCAGGAGCAGGATGCGTGCTAATTAGTCCAGAAGGAGACAAAATCATGTTAACATGCAGGATCGAATTTGATTGTACCAACAATACAGCATAATATGAAGCTTTAGGTCAAGGGTTGTACAAAGCAATCGAGCTAAACATAAAGTATCTCCAAGTCTTCGAAGACTCTGAAATTGTAGTCAGATAGGTACAAAATACTATACATTGCTTGTCAGGTCATTTAAAACACTATCAATCTTTAGTTCAAGATCTGACTGAGCATTTTACAGTGTTCAATATTTCATCAATTCCTAGACTCCAGAATGCAAGCGCTGACCTTCTAGCTAACATAGCTTCTAAGCTCATTCCTTCAGAATATTTTAGTCTAGATAGATTCTCAATAGAATTAATCTTTAGACCTTCTATTCTTGACAACATCACAAATTGGAGAATATTCAATGATGATCCTGATATCGTAAATTTCCTTACTTCTGAAGGATCCTACTCCAACCAAATAATCGACGAAGATCAACATGATTGGCAATTACAACAAGATAGCACTCACAATGCTATACCTAAATCAGTGGTCAAGTTAGAAGACCTGTATGATTTGAAAGATCGGTTTAAAAGGTCTACGAATTCGAAGCTCCAAAGTTCGACCTTGGATTATGAATTGGTAAACCTAGGAACCGATGCCAAACCCCAAAACATAAATCTAGGCCTTGGCCTAGCCCCCGAAGAAAAGCTAGCATATATTCATCTTTTGAGACAATATAAAAACGTTTTTGCTTGGAATTATGATGAACTTAAAACATATGACACTTCTATTATCCAACATACTATTCTGATGATCGATAACGAAAAACCTGTCCAACAAAAATTGAGAAAGATTCATTCTAGCTTAGAAAATTAGATAAAAATCGAGCTCAATAAGCTGTTGAAAGCCAAGATAATTTTTCTTGTCAGACATTTTAAATGGGTCTCCAATATGGTGCCTGTTAGAAAGAAAAACGGATATATTAGGATTTGTATTGACTTTCGCAATCTCAACAAAGCCTGTCAAAAGGACAATTTTCCCTTACCACCTATGGAGCAGATATTGCAGGCAGTGGCATGCTCAGAATTAATGTCTTTCTTGGATGGATTTTCAGGATATAATCAAGTTCTGGTAAATGTTGATGATCAATTGAAGACCACATTTAGAACTAAATGGGGCACATATGCATATCGAAAAATTCCATTTGGTTTGATTAATGCTGGTGCCACATTCCAAAGAGCCATGGACATTGCATTTAAAGGTTTAGTCAATAAATCTGTAGTAATTTGTTTGGATGATATAACCGTGTACTCCAAGAAACGAGGCGACCATCTCAAAGACTTGAAGTAAATCTTCTAATGATGTTTAAGGTACGGAATTTCACTTAACCCAAAGAAATCTTTTTTCGTATTAAGTGAAGGGAAACTTTTAGGATTCATAGTGTCAAAATCTGGTATTCACATCGACTCTGACAGAATCAAAGAAATTTCTGAAATATCCCTACCTCATAGCAAAAAAGCCATGTAATCTTTCCTTGGTCAAATCAATTTTGTAAAGAGATTTGTTCCATATTTTTTATGAATTGTGTCTCCTTTACAAATTATGATAAAAAAGAACTCTAATTTTAAATGGGGCCAAGATGAATATGAAGTGTTTAACCTTATCAAACAGGCTATTATTAATGCTCCATCTTTAGCAACTCTGAATTTTTCATAGCCTTTTATTTTATACACATTTGCCTCAGATCAGTCATATGCTGCGATACTTACTGAAACGACTCAAGAAAAGGTGGAAGCACCAATTGCTTTTTTCAGTTCAAATTTATAGGGTGCTGAATTAAATTACTCAGATGTGGAGAAATAGGCTTATGTTTTTTTCAAAGCGATCGAATATTTTAGACCTTTTCTACTCAAAACCCATTTCAAAATTATAGTATCGTTTCCAGCGGTAAGGAATCTTCTAGTACAAAAGGATGTGGGTGAGAAGAGGGCCAGTTGGGTAACTTCCTTACACGAATATGACATAGAAATTAAACCAGCAAACATTGTAAGAGGTCAAGGCTTTTGCAAAATGCTGGCTGGAGCGTCGCAAATTTCTGAAATCCCATCTGTAGAGGTACAAGTGTGCGAGGTAAGCCTAAACGATGAGCAATCATTATATGCTGATATCATTTATTATCTTAAGAATGGATATGCTCCTTCATACCTTGATTACACTAAGAAAAGAGCTCTAAGATTAAAAGCCAAACAATATCAGCTCATAAATGATATTATTTTTATAATGAATTACGATTCTGTTCTCCTTAGATGTCTTGAAAAATCTAAAGCTGATAAAGTTTTACAGGAACTCCACGATGGGTCAGCAGGCGGACACTACGCTGGAGATGCTACTACACATAAAATCTTGCACGCAGGATATTACTGGCCCATGTTATTCAAAGACTCGCACAGTTACGTGAGGAAATGTCAAGTCTGCCAAACTACTGCTGGGAGACGGAAGAAGCCATCCTTACCACTACAACTAGTTAACATCGACCAACCTTTCAGTCAGTGGGGATTGGACTTAATATGTGAGATCGTTCCTCACTCTTCCAAGCAACATAGATATATCCTTACAACAACAGATTATTTTACTAAGTGGGTAGAAGCACTTCCGCTCAAGACGGCTAATGTTGAAAATATCCTTGAGTTCATAGATCAATCTATAATCACCAGGTTTGGATTACCTTCCGCTTTAATGTTCGACAATGCATCATACTTTTCTGGAAATGGAATGACTGAATTTGCACTTAAAAGAGGATTCAAACTTAAATATTCAGCCAATTATTATCCACAGGGCAACGGATTAGCCGAGTCTACAAACAAAAATCTAATCAGGATTATCAAAAGAACAGTAGACCAAAATCATAAAAATTGGCATAAATCCTTAATATACGCTTTATGGGCCGACCGAATAATGAGAAAAGCTTCCATCGGCACTTCTCCCTTTAATTTAGTTTATGGGAGTGAAGTAGTTCTTCCGACTCATTTAGCAATTCCTTCTTTGTCTCTAGTTCAATACATTGATGAAGTACCAACTTCCTCATTACACTTAAGGCAAATTGAAATAATCAAATTAGAAGAACAGCGAGAACAAGCTAAGAAAACGCATGCTCATCATGAGGCACTAGTAAAA